>JAZGTH010000038.1:3550000-3700000 GCA_036877525.1 Chromobotia macracanthus
GTGAGTAAATGATGACAGAACATTAATTTTCATTTTGATCCTTTAATTTAAAGGGCTAAAGAAGCAGCTATTTGTATGGGTTCTACTAAAGTAGGTCAATATGAGCAAAGTGTGTTTCTCTGGCCACTGACTGACACTGTTGTGAGTTCACTTCTGTTTTAACAAGACAAGGTTCTCTGCGGATTCTCAACGCTTTCATGAAGCTGCATTGAATTAAAGCAGTTTTAACCACAATGAATTATACACTGTCAGGGCTTTCCTCCATGACTTCATGAGCCAGTGTTTAATAACTCCAGTTAATAAGGAAGTTACTCATAAATGCAAAACATAGAGCCTGCAAGACTGAGGCTAAATGTGGAAGAGTTATTAATCTACTGTACACACAGACAGATGGGGCCTGCTCTCTCCAAAAACACACACACACACACACACACACACACACACACACACACACACACACACACACACACACTTGATCTTGGGGCCTTGGCTTCTAGTACAGATTTACAAAGACATGTTTTCAACTACTTATGTATATGTGTTTTTTATTTAGTTGGTGCATGGGTCACCTGAACAACTAGTAGACTAATCACCCAAAGAAAGCCCTGCTCAGCTGGGCTGGTTTTGTGTTCACCCGACACAGATCGTAGATGTTACTTAGGGGCTTTAACATACAAAGCAAAACAAGAAAAAACACATTCAATTACTTTAAACTTGAAATGTTGAGACTTTAAATCTATGAAATGGTCTTATTCTGTAATCTGTTAGCATGGCAAACAAAACAGGAAGGAGAGAAAAAGTAAAGAAAGAGAGAAAGTGAGAGAACATGACAGACAGACAGACAGACAAGACAAAGAAATAGGAGAAAAAGAGAGAACAGAATAGAAAAGAGAAAGTGAGAGAGACAGACAGAAAGCTTAAATTAATCAAACAGTGGGTGATACTAACTAGCGTATCATCATGTACCTTCTAAGAAAGATGTTTCTCCAGCCCCTAGAGAAACAGAGAATCTATGAAATCCTTCACAAGTACAGTAGAGAAGCAGAGTGTGTGTGTGTGTGTGTGTAAGTGAGAGAGAGACAGTGAAGCTCTCATAATTAAAACTTATCCCCCGTTTGTCATCTCAGTCTCTCAGTTTGAGATTTTGTTTATTGGATTTTGGTTGCATTAATGAGCTTCAACTTCATTCTGTCATGGTTTCAGACTCTGATCTGACAGGCTAACAGGTGGCAGGTGACCATTGACCCTAAATTCATGAACACAAGCTCACTCAGTGAGGTGTATCTGATCAGCTCTCTCTCACAACTGATGAGACAGGGAGAAGGTCTGACACTTTGTCCTGCTTGGAAGGTCATTTCATCACAGAAAACATTTACTCTGGATGCTGCTGTACACATTCACAAAATCACTTATCTTCTGACACAGTTTACGTCGTTGTATTAGATGTGTTATATATGTTATACATTCTACAGTAACAGATTTTATTATGCCTACATGCAGTCATGTCCAAAAGTCTGAGACCACCCATTAAAACTATTCATTTTGTATTTAAAGCTGCAATCCATATTTCTTTTTGGGTTAACACAAATCATTGTTAAATCATCGTTATTGAGCAAGCACATGACAGATCAGTGTTCAACAGTCTCCTTACTTAACCTGATTCCCAACAGTAAGCTTATAATAATAATATTATTATAATAATCATTTATAAATTGAGCTGTCAGATCTGATTTCCCAGGAAATGTCAGTTTGGCTTCATTTGACTGTAACATGCAGAATGAAAAGTACGTGAAGTAAACTGCAATTTCATGTTTCATACAGAGATGACGTTAGTGAAAAAAGTTACAGACTGCAGCTTTAAACTTGAAAAAAGGTGTAGTTTTTAAGTAAATATTTAAGATACACAACTCATGCTGCTCATGTAGTTTTGTAATAAAAAAATTAAATAGTGGTCTAAGATCTTATTAATCATACAATTCTAATCATACAACTTTTGGCAAAATCTAAATGTTGGAAAAACGACCCTGTGTTTGGTCAGCTAACAAATGAAAGACAAATAAACACATAATATATCTCTCTTTTAACCAGCGCACACTCGCCCCAACATTGAACAATTAACTCTGAGGGAGAGAGAAGACATTTTTTAGAGCCTCAATGAATAATGAATACTCTAAAATTAGCCGAATTAAACATTTATAATTAAGGTCGTTAACCATTTTCAGGGTTAATTGGTGTTTCCTTCACCCCAAATGTGTGTCATGGAAAATTTTGGGAAAGGTTATTTTTTTGGAGGTTTTTCTTTAATTAGCTAATGAGACGTAAGACACACTCCTGACCGAAAGTAACATGAGCAACTTACTTATCTAGCAGACGTCCACCAGGACTGCTTGAAGAAAAACTGGGCTGCACAAACTAACAAATGGCTAAATTCACACGACATACATGAACACATTACATACAGAAGCTTTCCTGGCCGGAGTTTGATTTTCAGGAAATGCACAGTCAACAAACGTACAGCTAGATTTCACTGCAAGTCACTTTGCATAGAAACAGCTAATGCATAAACATAATACAATATGATCGCTTACGCTTGCATATTAATAATGAACAAATGCGTAAACTGTGTCTGTACACGAGTTAACCTTTAGTGCCTTGACCAATATTATAAGAAATCTTTATTAAAAATGTTGCAAAATATTAGACTGTGGCTAATTTAAATAAAAAAACATCAATGTAAGGGTCACAGCGTACACTGGCTAACACATGCTTGTTCCATTTAATGTATTTCAGAGAGAGACACACATACACTTACAAAACCAAGAGTTCTGGAGATAACAACAGAAGTACTGCTACATTCTTCAGCCAGATAAACAGAGGGAAAGAAAGAACTCTTTAAAGAAACCCTTCCCTCCATGAAAACTCTGAGCAAGACTATTCATTTATTTTTTAGGCCTAAAATCTCCAGATGCACCCACAGCGCCACGACGGCAGCCGATCGGCAGACAGCGGAGCAGGAACTCTCTGTGACAGAAAAGCTTTATCACATCTCCATGACACATAAAGACGTTTCCGTAATCGGCTTCTGACGAGCATTTGAACTTCACCTCCCTGGGTTGTGACTGATAAAGATGGAGCAGATAAATGAAGCGGTGCTACATATGTCTGGGGGTAAGGGTCAAGCCATTAAATCAAACCTTATCTGCCAGCGCGCTGCTGCTCTTTCATATCAAAACTCCCGGCATGACAGGAAACCTTCTAAACCCAACGTCAGCTTTAAAGATTGGACACCTTTGAGTTTGTGATCTTAAATTTCGATATATTAACGGCATTAAACGTTAAAGCACTTCCCCTGCCTGTCAGGTTCGTTTTGACTCGATTACATGATCTGAAGCAACTACATGACCATAAAATTTTATGGTCTAATTAATAGGCGAGTATTACAATACGACTGTGATATCAATCAGTTCTTTGTATAAATTCCAGGTAATACAAAGAGAAACCTATTCAACGTGACATTTCTACAGCCTGACAATGTAATCTAGACAAACTTTAAATTCATATTCAAACCACCAGCGTCATTATCTCAAAGTTCTGTTTCACTTTAAAAGACTGACACATTATTATACAGTTTCCCCTTTAATTAAGCCTCTCTTTAGCACAATTTAAAACCCTAATGTACATATAAAAGCACTGGCCAGTTATTTAAAACTAAATTTGAAAAGTCCGCAGCCCCAATGGGTGATAGTCTAGCTGATTAACCAACTAGACCAGAAAACCACCATAAATTACCACCCTGGACCAGCTAGAAACCATGTAAAACCAGCTACCATCAGAAGCGAGACTGTGTTAGTCTATATCCTGAGAGCCATCTATAAGATAAGATCCATGAACGGTTGGCCTGGTGTTATACTGTGGCAGGTAAGGATAGGTGTGATGTACGAGGAGGCCATCTCATTCTCACAGCAAGAGGAGAAGGACGAGCGTTTAGACAAACAAATCATTTTCTGAGATTACTTCAGCAGTGCAGAGCTTTTCCATTACCACAGCACAGCTATCTGAGTAACGTTCAATTACAGTGTCATTAGAGAGAAGAGCAGAGCTGCCAGCACTGAGAAATGAAGAGCAGACGAGAGAGACGCTGAACAAAGATGATGCGAGAACAGATTTAAAGAGCAGAAGGCCAGCTCCAGCCAAACCATTAGCAAGCAAAGGTTTAAATATTCACACGCCTGAAGTCTCAGGCCAACACTGGAGCTTCTGTTTCTGCAGTCTGTGTTATTTTACTCCACCGTCCAAAATGAAGCCAGTCAGGTCAGATCTCACAGATGTCTACAGTAATGCCCGGAATCAAAAGTATGAAATACATTCACAGATAAAATAAAATACGTCCTTTTTTAAAAATAAATCTTACGCAAAGACAACTTTAAGCTGTAAACGCTGTTTAAACTGTGTACTCTGAAAAGAGTCTAGTGATAACACAACAGTGATGTGAATATAGACCTTGAATGAATATGGGGAATATATTCATTATTATTGGTGCCCCACACATTACCTTTAAATATCACTCACTTCCACATAACATAAATATAACAAGAAACCAAACAAACAAACAGTAAAACTGAACAAAATTTACAAAATATACAAAATATAACCCACGTATCTTTCACACTGTCTGTGTACATCAGTCATTATACATGAGCAAATGACACATGCACTAAATGTAAAATCTAAGACAAAAGTAAAGCGGTTCCACTCCTTTGACATCAGGACATCAACAGGTAATCCTAGTAAAACTAGTTAACCCCGTGACTTGTTACTATAACAACATTGTGTCAATTAATATTCAAACTTCCGCTCCAAACGTACATATCTAGCGTGACTTTATTAACCACACCCACTCATTAGCATCCGAGCTCTGATTGGCTGATCAAGAAAGTCACCAGCAGACGCAATAAAGCTCCTTTTTTAAAATAGTTGCATACTCATTAAAATATCTGCGTAACAATACTAAATTTAAATAAAGGTATTTACATATGCATTTTAATGGTTTATCATAAAATTATAAGATATTTCTTATATCCTCCAAAGTACTCAACAAAAACTATTCTTAAAAAAGCTTAATTTATGTCACATGGATATGAATGACTGAATGTGTTCAACAAAAGCAACCATGCAAAACACACATGCCAAATACAGCCTTTTCCCTCTCTTATAACCTACATCTTATGGTTTATAGGGTAATATATTAAAATAATTTAATAATCAGGTAATCATTTAAGGCAATCATTTAAAATGAAACTTCATGCTGAAGTGATGGAAATTATTCTTAAATTTGTTAAAACATCCTCTACTTAATCTTTAAATACTGTGTGAGCTTTAAAAGCGTTTTGCTGGCAGATTAGTGTAAGGAAATAAATTACACTTTAATCTTTAATGTTTCCTCATTATTTAAAGAGGAAATATAAGGTGTTTTCACTGTGTCCAATGTGAAAGGAATCAAATTATCCTGAGACACACAAAAAAAACAGTCAAGCAGGCTGATAGCCAACACATCGACCTTCTGATTCGAGCTGAGACCTTTACTGTCAGCCGGCTCCTCGCTCACACAGAAACACTGGGAAAACTTCACATCACTACACACCACTCTGCCATCCCATAATCTGTCTTATCATCTCCATGACAGCATGCAAAACAGCCTGAGGACAGAAACTCACCAATAAATGTCAGAGCGTGACACTGGACGTCAGTTGGTAAACAGCTAAAATATTCCTGAGCGAGCCAGGAGACCAGATCTGATACTGTATGTGTGAAATGAAATATTGATCTGTGAACAAGTCATTGCTCACCAACAGGGAACATTCTCAGAATGTTGGCTAACATTCTCTATATGTTCTCTCAAACTTCTCTCAAAGTTATCAAAAATCTTTTTAATGTTATATATCATATATCAAAAACAATATTTTTAATTGTTAGTGGAACATTTTAAAAACATTATAGAATAAAAAAATGTTTGAATAATGTTCTTATAGCCAAGCAATAACGTTAATACAATGTCTAAAAACTGGATGTTTTGAATGTTCCTGCAACTTTCAAAATATTTTGTTTACTTAATGGAAATGTTCTTACAGCCTAAAATTGTTAGCTGGGAGATTTGGCTTTGACACTTTTTTTAAAAGTAAGACTAAAGAAAGTTTTATTTCCACAAGATTTAATGTTTGTGTTGACTTCCTATGAGCTGATTAAAAATGAAAGACTCTGGTTTTAAATGATGTGCTTGTTTCTTTAGTGTTGGACTAAGCGAGTCTGCAGGGCAGACTGCAGGCGGGTTCTCATATGCTCATTGCTGTAAATACTGTATTCAACCTTCTAACAGGCTGACATTAATATGTACCTGATTTCATCGCCCAGAAGAATACACAAAGCAAAACTAGACTTCAGTTTCTTTCATGCAAAATATCATTTTTAAGTTTGTCTTTTGATTTAGTGGTTAAATATGACCTTGACATATTGTGACTGAGATTCACCATTGAAATGCATTGAATGTTACTTGATACACGTCATAGCAGACACATTTTCCAAAGTGACTTTTTGACACTAATTTTGGGCACCAGAAGCAAATTATTGAGAACATTCTCCTGGAACAGCCTGATATTAAACACCATGCAAATGATAAAACGTTCCTATTTCTACTGCTTGTGATGCTGTGAATCTACCAATCAGAGCAGAACAAAGAACTGGGACACTGTCCAATTACATTGCTGATTAACAAGTCTAAGAAAATGTTGGCTCCCATATTGTTGTTCGGACAAGCCTCCACTGTGAGTTGATTCTGTCAGGGTTTAGAGCAGTGCCTTCCGTCATGTCTGGAGACAAAACTGACCATCAGCAATGCTGTGGCAGATATTCTGTTCATGCCCATAATCAGTAAACAGATTAATACAAAAAACGTGCTTTGATCTAGGAAACAAACAAGAATAAAGTATGCACATCTAAAAATGTGTTCAGCAGGTGCAGGATCAAAAAATATCAACATGTAAATTGATAAAATAAAGGGAATAAATTAAGGGAATAAAAAACACTGTGCAGATTCTCTTTGTTTATTCTTCACTTTGATCTCAGATTTTGATTTGAATCAGAGCTATTATGTTTCTCACTATTTGTGCATGGACTGTATATTCAATGTATATTCAACTTTTATGACAGGTGTCACTCTTGTTAAACCCTAAATGATGAACTTTAGCATATATTGTAACATGTCCAGTATTGTTTGTGCTACAGACTTAATTGAAACCTCAAATCATGCAGTTTATTGAGGAGAAGAACATTATTCCTTTTATAAGTAACCAGAAAATCTGAAACCTTAGAAACCTTCCCTTTAGGGAGGCACCTAAACAACAGAGGCCAGCATACCATAGAGACAAAGGGTTAGAAAGCCTTCGCCTAGCAACAATTTTGGACATCCTATCAACCACACAGTTAGCTTGTGCAACAATACCCTGCAAGGTGGTGGTGAGTTTTGCATGGGCAAGCATCACTTTTCTTCTTATTATATTATTTTATTATATTGGTTTACAATAGGATTATCATCACATACATGCATTGGGAAGATGCTTTTATCCAAAGCAACTTACATTGCACTCAGAGAATTCATTTATTCAGCTCATGCACGTCCTGGGATTCGAACCCATTATTTCAGTGTTGCTAGCATCATGTTTGTTCTACTGTTTGAGCTACAGGAACACCCATAAAAACAGATCTTCACACCACTAATCTACACATTAATCAGAGTGTAACACAATGACATACATTACACTGACCATTGTGTCTTTTTATGAATAATAAACGAAATCCGCCTCAAAGGCAGCTCTTGTTTAGTCAGTGCTGTCTTTGTTTTTACCTTCTAAACATTAAACAGGCAGCTGCTGATCTTCATACTTAATCTGATATTCAAAACAGAGCCAGAAAATGAAGACTTGTTTATATTCTCTCTCTCTTTCCATTTTCTTTCCCATAGGCTTCCTTTTGCATTGTGTTGAGATTCTGTTAAATTGCAGTGAGGTCTGTTACTTGCCAATTTCCTAGTCAATGATTTTTCATTTTCCCCATAGTCCCTGGATTCAGTGCTTGTTGAGATCTGATGGATGAGCCAATCAGAATGTGTGTGTGTGTGTGTGTGTGTGTGGTATGTTTAAGGGTGGGGGTGTCAGTCTAGGAGAGGGTGGGTGAGCTGGTGGACGCGCTGATCCAGGACCTGTAGGCAGGGAACTGATTGCAGACAATGGTTTGGAAGGGCTCTCCGCTCCAGGCACCTGGAAAGCAAACAATAGCATTAGGGAATGCAAATTGAAAACGCAGACATGCGGGAGAGAAGCTGATGGAAATGTAGCACATCCTTATTGGAATATTTCGACAGATGCTTTGCCCTGAGGGCTTGTGTTTAGTATTATAAATAACCTGCGTGGTGTAATCCATATCTGTGCCAGTAAATGTTTAGCTGAGGCGTGATTGGCTCTCTTGAGCGATTGCAGATGTATTACCTGTTGCTGGCTCATGGCTGAGGGAATGTAATTTGTTCATGTCAATCAAATGTTAATGCAGCATTTGCCTCTTGTTTTCTGGCCTGACCGACTTCCTTCTGACCATTCAACAGATACATAAAAATATCATCTGGATTTTTATTCTCAACTGGAAGCTGAGAGAAAAGACTGTACACAAACATTACCCATCATGACTGGTTTAAATGCGATTATGAAACTTACAGGCAGGGTAGGCGATTTTTCCAGAAACCTTTTTTGTTATGCTGGTTGAACACATGCTGGTTCACATCCTAATCACTAAGCGGTCTAAATATATTTATATAAACATATCTTCTGCCTCATCTCTGGAATGGTCTTCTGGGGTTTTAATAATTATTTTAATAATTATTTAATAATTATTTAAAAACCCATCATAAGGGTTTTTAAATAATTATTTCTAATGTTCGATGATCTATGATTTTGCAATAGCCTGGAGAAACCACAGCAGAAACTTCAGCTAATATATAAGGTTTCCCAATTTTCATGCTTAAGTCCAGATGAATCAGACTGCAGTTATAGCTCGTGTGGGCAGCAGGCCTTAGATGTGCTCAGTGGAACAGCTGGACAGATGGCTGCAGGTTTTCCAGGTTAATTTAACTGTGTCTGTTCCCTCAGCAGTGACTCACCTGAGATCCCACCAGGTTCTTCATGTGCTTTCCTGGATGAATGAGGCCTGTTTGGGTGCATGAGAGAACTGAAATCAGGAGAGCATGAGCTTCGCTGAGCACACGTTTATATCTTTAATCATGTAAGTAATAAAAGAGAGAAATTGCAGCTGAAAGCAGATTGTGATGGGGAAGAAAAAAGATCTTTGAATAAATATAAGCTGGTAATGGAACTCATTCCACATTAGACCAGTAAATGAGTCTGTGTGTGTAACAACATTTGAATGAAAATATATTTGCGTTTCGATTATCTTTCCTTATGCGGCATGTGTACCAGTGTGTTTAATGGACTTCATGAGTTTCTGGGCCTGACAATGGAAGCCATACTCTTTATGGTAGTTCTGTTGTCTACTGTATTTATATGTAGGAAAGACTGCAGATGGTCCATATGCACGAAACACACAGATGATCTACTGTGTTCCATTTGCCAAAAACATGCAAAACATAATCAGCCCACACTGCAGGGAATATAATATTTTACAATGCAACTGCTGCACCGTTAACACTGTGCATATTATAATTGTGGTGTTTTCATTCTTTAAATTATTCAGCTGCCAGTGCTTTGTTCTTCACATTAGAGATAAGCAGAATTAAAAATTAAGTGATGTTTTGCTTGCAGAAAACTTGTTTTGCTAAATTTCTTTTTTGTTTTGTTTTGTTTTGCTAAAGAAATGGCATTTCTTTCTGACACAATTTCTGCAGGTCATTAATAAAAAACATTTACCATTGTTCTTCTGCATTTTTATATGTGGCATTGATTCTTTTCTCATAACAAGCCATTTTATAAAATTACAAAGGAAATATTGTGACCTTTTCTGCGGCAAGAATATGAGATGCTGCAGTGCCCAAGCCTACAGAAGCTGTTTCTAACCTGTTTCTGTTTCTAAGCTGTTTCTACTTTTGTACATTTTAAAGAAGTTTGATGCTTTCAGATTAATCTTCTTCTTGATCTTTATGAATGTTGTATGAAAAGATCTACATGATGACTTCTAAAAAAAAACATTCTGTTAAGGAAAAAAATAAGTCACAAGTGAGAGCAAGAGCGAGAGAGAGAGTTTTTGGTTGTTTAAGCTTAGTTTTAAGGAGTCGATTTAGTGTCACAAGCACTTGAAATAACTGATCCTGTATCAGCAGTATGGTAATGAATCTGTCAGTTTGCTTACATCTGGGCAGCATTTCA
Organism: Chromobotia macracanthus; assembly: GCA_036877525.1. Classification (NCBI taxonomy): domain Eukaryota; kingdom Metazoa; phylum Chordata; class Actinopteri; order Cypriniformes; family Botiidae; genus Chromobotia; species Chromobotia macracanthus. Next base: position 3,560,422 of record JAZGTH010000038.1, read on the forward strand.
GGAGATATAATATAAACTATGGCTTAAGGGAAATCACCAGGGCCCAGTTTCTTTACATTAAGTTTGAGGACTTTTCACAACCGGTCTTAGCTCTGTTTTTAAACTTTCAGTGTTATCCTAAGGGACAGTCTCTCTCTCTCTCTGTTTCTTACTCTCTGTTTCTTCAACAGGATTGCCAGGAATTACATCAGGGCTGTAAAACACTTTCATTTTTATCTCATCATAAAAACATGTTTCCTCAGGTACAATGCACAAACACACCCGCACATATAATTAGATGTGGACTTTTTATCCAGTAATGAGTTTATGGCCCTTCCTGAGTTGGAATGGGAATAGCATACCTTTAAAATCTCACAGTTTCTCCACTCTCACATAAAGTGCTGTGACAGTATACAGTGATGCTATCAGATATGAACACCACTGTGCTTAATTATTACCATACTCATGCACACTCCTAAAAAGGCGCTTCATGATGTCATGAGAACCATTCTGGCTGTATGGTTCCATAACCTTCAACATCAGTAGATCCTTTCTGTTTTTCATTAAGTTCTTTGTAGTGGGAAAAAAGGTTCTTTAGACTATGAAAAGGTAAGAAACAATGGTTCTTTTAAGAACCTTTGACTCAATGGCTCTTTGGGGAACCAAAAATGGCTCCTCTATGGCATCTCTGTGAAGAACTTTATAAGAGCCTTTATATTTAAGAGTGTATCATTGTTAAGACATTACTGTGGAACCTCTTGGTACATTTCTATTGCAGTGAGCCAAAGTGTGATCTGTGGTTCTGCTGTGTCTCGCTTCAGTCCTGCTGAACCTGTATGTGAAGCTTTCTCATAAATCTGTGCTGCACTGCCCACCAGTGGCCCGGAGAAAAACTGCATCCCTTTAAAATGTGAACCAATAGGCCATCTAATGAAACAAATGAGATTTCTGTTAAGAACTCGACTGTAATTCTGTTGACACAAACGAGATTAAATGGAGAACAAATTGAGACTTTTGCTTACATCTCTATCTTCTCAGATTTTCTCCTGAAAAGTCCACAATAGCATCACCAGATAGCAGTCTGCAACCAAAGCTTTCAATATTAAGACAACAATTCACATATTTTTCACCAAAGTAATGTACTGTAATAGTTTGTATTTAATTTAAAAGAAACACTTTTTTGGGATATGCTATAAGCATTCATTTAAAGCTTGACACTTCATGTCAACAACTGTTTTGTGCATTTTTATTTTTTTCTATTTTTATTTCTCAGACGCAGTTACATATTTAAATTAAACAAAACTGAGGCCTCCGTTACGTCTTTTAAATTATGAAACAGCAACTGCTGTGAAAAACGTTCTGAAATTATGCAAACAAAACCACACAAACAGAAAACCTCTGCGGTAGAAAAACACAGACAGTTCATGTTCTATGATCAGTCTGAGAAAGCCTTTCTACTGCTCTGAGTTTGTGTCACAGGCCAGTAGTAGAGTTTCAGATGAGAAGTTTCAGAACCTGCTCTGTGGAACTGGTTATCTGTGTGAACTGACCCAGTACCAGAACCAGTGTGTGTGGGCCAGCATGGCGATTATCTGAGAAGCTTTGCTGTCTTACTACGTACGTCCTTCTCAAACTCTGCCTTCCAGTGGTGCGATTTAAGACGTCAAAGCCTAAAGGAGCCCCTCAATGTGATGTGGTTTCAGGAAGAAGCGTTTTAGAAGGTAGTGGACAGCCCTGATTACAGCAGTTTCACAGGTTAACACCAGGAATATTGCTGTAAATACATGCAGTGTTATAGAGAAGCACCAGATGGCAGCAGATGTGTGTCAGGAAAACTGAGGACTGAAGTGAACTGAGGTGTTAGGAGACGATGAAGATGAGAAACGCAGACAGATGTGTGAATGCACATGTAATGAAATAATGTATACGTGCTTGCACATACATTTTAAATGGTCAGATGGAAGATATACATACAAGATGTACATATATATGCTCTGTGTGTATCTTTATGTAAGGACTTGCAAGCTTGCCTCTCTATCGCCATCTCTGTTTATAACATAAAATTGCAGGTTACGTTACATACTTTTTATTCTGTATGTTACAGTCAAACGTACTGTAAAATGAAAAAGTAAAATGAAGCCAAATTGACATTTTCCTGGAAATCAGATCCGACAGCTCAGATGCATGTGGGAGTTTCAGCATCCCTGAAGATACTGCAGAAAATATTTCAATGCAACTTCATTCTGTCCGGAGGTTCACGTCCTCTTCATGTGAAACCCAAAGAATCAGTGTAAAGTTTACCCAATGCATCAGTGTAAAGTTTACCCAATGCATCAGTGTAAAGTTTACCCAATAAATCAGTGTAAAGTTTACCCAATGCATCAGTGTACAGTTTACCCAATGCATCAGTGTAAAGTTTACCCAATAAATCAGTGTAAAGTTTACCCAATAAATCAGTGTAAAGTTTACCCAATGCATCAGTGTAAAGTTTACCCAAAGAATCAGTGTAAAGTTTACCCAATGCATCAGAGTAAAGTTTACCCAAAGAATCAGTGTAAAGTTTACCCAATGCATCAGTGTAAAGTTTACCCAATGCATCAGTGTAAAGTTTACCCAATAAATCAGTGTAAAGTTTACCCAAAGAATCAGTGTAAAGTTTACCCAATGCATGAGTGTATCAGTCTTTACTCTCACTATAGAGGCCTGTTTGTCATCAACCTCCACAACTGGCCGAAAAGAACACAGAGTCACCTGACCAGCAGAAAAGAGAGAGAAAAGCGTGATCCAAACACAGCAGGAGAGAGATCGAGGGTTGTAGAACAAATGCGATTAGGCAGAATAACCAATGAGACACTGACACTGATCCCAGAGCAGATTTTCTGGCACAATTAGACAGGAAATGGCTGTTGACATCATCAGTCGTGTGGAGGGTGCAGATGGGCTCTGCCCGGGACACAGTCAGGTGGCAGGAGAACACTGGAACAGGCTGCGATAAAACATTTTGAAAAGGGCTCGTGTTTGTTTGAGGCTTTCAACAAAAGTCTAAATGGTTTCATAACACTGAAAGATTTTTTTAATTGGTTCTCATATTGTGCAATGTGCTGGTAAATAAAGGATACTGCAGATGGGGATGCTTAAAGACGTTTTAGTCTTACTGGGCTGCTGTTTATCTGACATGAGATTTAAACAGTCATTAAATGAATTTATAGACAGCTTTAGTTATAGCCTACATTCATATGTGCATTACTGTAGTGATAATATTTTTTAAATGCATGTAGTTTTTGTCAACAAAACTGATTTGGTGGTCTTTATGTCCATGTTTAAATCAAATATAACCTGCAAAGTTCTCAAAGTATGCAAAGTATCTCAGACTGTATGCTTTTGTCAACCTCTGTAGAGATTTAATTTACCCTCCTCTGTCATTAGTGAAACACTGCACTGGTAAATATTTGGCTGTTACCATAATCTTATACCATCATGTAATCACCAAGGGTATGTAATTGTAAAAAAGGACATATTTGCAAGGGTTAAGACATATAAGGGTTAAGACATTACATGTGTTTGTCCCAAGACGAACATAATTAGCATTTCTGCTTGTTTGTTTCTCTTAAATTATTAGTCTGCAGCAGAAAATTCCAGAACAAACAAAATGATGTTTGATGTGTTTTTCCTGGTAGGACCCTGGATAATGTGTCTGTAAATATGTGTGTGTGTGTGTGTGTGTCTGTGTGTGTGAACTTCAATGGTAAATAAACTTGACACGTCTTCAAAATCTTATGATGTCTATAATTGACACAAGGGTTTCTCTTTCTTTTATAGAACATACAACAACATGGACAAATAATTTTCCTCAGCCTCATCAAACATTTCTGTAACTCTTTCAACCTTGAACACAAACTCCTCATTGTTCATTTTAAAAACAAACAAAAATAATGAAGCATATTTCAGAATGCATTATTATTATTTTGCTCCATCTCAGCACATTTTGAAACTCTTCATTTTCAGTCATATTCATCACTAAGAGAGGAATTATGGTGTTACACTGGGTTCCTGACTCTGGGTCAGACCACAAACTCTCACCCATTTGCAAACAAACACGCTCAATATAGTTTAAACTGATTCCAGGTCAGATCACTCTAGAGATCTTTGTCACAGGTCTGTTTCGTTCATCTGATCCAGATCGTTATAACGTTGCCTGCAGGATATTTCTCTGCTATTGATCCCTGATCATGTGATGTAGTCATGCGAACAACTGGTTGTGTGCATCATGCAAAGTGCAGCATTACAAAATGTGTGGGGGGACATTATCATCTGCACGACCTGGTCAGATCTTTCTCTGTACACTCCATCTGTGTATGACATCATCACTGTACATTCTGTGGGGAAGCTCCTGTAGGGATAGTTACATCACTTCCTGTAACTTCTATAAACATGGAAAGACCTTCTTAGGTTTGGTCAAGATCTAACTGACCTCTGATCTATCCTGAAGGACATTATTTAGCTCACTGCAAAATAGGGAAGAGTATGTTGTTGACTTTTTTTTTTTTTTTTTACTAATGCCAGACCTTTCTTAGTAAAACGTTATGGTAATGTTGCTCAGTGTTCTTGAACTAAACTGTTTTAACATTAATGTACACAGGTAAACAACTTGGCTCTTCCAAAAAGCTCTGACGTGAACACAGCAAGTACAGTACACGTGTGTACAGTATGTTCATATTGTGAGTGTATACAAAGCTTTGTTTTTCACACGCTGCTCACACAGAGACAAATCTATATGAAGATTACACCTATATTGAAATAACTGATGTCCAGATACTCCCAACATTCAGTCCTTCATTCTCCAACTTGTGAAGACCAACACATGCTCAGATGTCTTTCTGAGAAGACAATGGTTTTCTCTGTCTCACAGTGAAGCACAGTTTGGTCAAACACACGCATCTTTTTCTCATTGCTGGTGTGTTATCGTTACGTTTCGAATATTGCTTGAGTTCCTTAAAGATAAACTGAAAGTGTGACTGTGTTAGTACGTTTATTTACATCCAGAGTAAATACATGTTGTGTTTTCTTTAAGATGGCCCCTGAAACCCGACTGCAAAGCTGAGTGTGGAAACTAGTACAATAAACAAGAGAGAAAGAGTGGTCTTCACAAACCAGACCTTGTGGAGGTCATTTTGATTTATATTAAAGCTTCAAAACAATGAGGAATTATGAAGCGCTTTCAGATGTTTTGTGCTCTGGGATTCATTTAAAAGATCGCTGAAGAACGTTCTCAAGCTGGAGGGGCTTGCGTTTTTTTTACCTCCGCTAATAACAAGATTTTTTCTATAAACACCAGGGTATTAATTAATAAATAAAAACAGTGTCAAGTGAACAAGGAGAAATGACACGTTTTGTTGGTTGGGGTGGATAATCATTTGAAAGCAGTTATTTGTAGCTATTGTTACAGATACTTATGGAGCACTTCTCAAAGACCTTTCTCACCACAGACATAAAGGCAAGCAAAAGACCAGCTCTAGAGGTGTCGTATATCAAACAAGAGAGAAAGTACACAGATCTAAGAATATTCCACCGTGTTCTTATTCAAGACAAAAAAGTGAAGCATTCGCCCGTTTCCTTTAATGTTTGTTTGCACGTTTGTTTTGGCAATGTAACTAACCCCCCCTTCACAATCCAACCCAGTCCAATACACAGTCCTAATTGGTGGAATGGCCTGTCAATTATCGCCTAAACAGGACTGTGACCAATGAAAGAAGGTAGAGGCTGATGCAAGGAAGGTTCTGGCTGCTTCGGCCATTGACCACCTTCTTGTTCTCTGAGGGATAGGCGTGGACGTTGGGTTTGTCCGTGTTGGGGGTCGTGATGCGGGGATCACGCGAACACTGATCTTCAGCGCACATCCCACTTCCTGAACCACTGATGTCATCACCTACAGACGAGAACACCAAAGAGATCAAAGTCAAAAACTTTTCCAGTACAGTCTGACTGCATAATCAGCTGTTAAATAAAATAGTGAAGATCTTCCAGAAACTAGCTGTTTTACAGTATCTCCTGGAATGCCTGGAAAGCTTTAAAGTACCCATAGATCTCAGCTGATTCTCAAAGAGCCCAAAGTAGTAAAACAAACATCAAATGAAGACTTTAGTTTGAGTCTCCTGTTTCTCAAATGTTTCTCTTGAGTAATTTTATATGTTTCCTACAGTCAATAATTCTTTAAACAATCCTCAACAAACAATTCCAAGATTAAGTTTTAAGATTAAGAACTATGCTTTCTACATTACATTCATTTTTCACTCTGCACACTTACTGTATGTCAACAGTCTCATTTGTCTCTACTGAGAATGTTTTACGAGAAACAACTGAGACAAACATGAAGTCTATCAGAGCTATGGAAGAGTAACCTTAGAGCAATCGGATGTGTCTTTGGGCAACCTTCTTAACACAGATGCATCCCACAGCACATTCTGCAGCAGGAGGCCATGATTTTTCTGGCATCTTTTCTGGGGAATTTTTCTGGGATCTTTCTTTAAATGTGTTCACTTACTAGTGTCCTGGAAGTCCACATCATTGCCGTTGATGGCGTACTTCAGTCGGTTGATCATAATCTTCAACTGCATGATCTGCTTGCGTACCGTCATGTCTGGTTTGGTGATGTCGATCTCTACCTCAGGATTATTTATCTGACTGGCCAAACCATCCCCCATCACTTCTGGCAGATACCTGCCACAACACAATGCGACAATAAAGAAGCATGTGTGTTATATATTTTAAGTTTGTTTAGCAACTGTGCCCTACAAAATAATGACCAGCTTGTGGTAGAAGCTTGTTGTATTAAACAGCATGAATGTGGGTATATACCTCAAAAATGAGGTTCCATGTGTGCTTACCTATCAACACTTATGCTATTCCAACAGCTGTCTACTTCACTGGGTCCAGCTTCACGATCCACACAGAGTTTGTTGGGCAGATGGACCCAGTACTGCATCACGTCCCTCAACATTCTAGATACATCAGATAACTAAGAGAGCAGAGAATTAGTTGCGATTACACGAGATGCATCTGATAGATAACATGTAACACACTCACCAGTTTCTCCAGCTGAGCTTCTGGGGTGCTGCTGACCTCATCTGCTGTGTTTCTACCTCGCTTGATCTGGTCCTCATTGGTGGAGCTCGGAGCAGGAGAACCACAAGCTTGAAACACCTGAGGAGAGGAAAATCCTTTCAGGAACTACATTAGTACACAGGTCCCCAGCTAACAATATTAGGTTGTCAGAACATTTCTGTAATGTTTCTATTAAGTAACAAAAAGAGCAGCAGTAGGAGTGTAAGATTCTTTTTGGTGAAGGATGTATTGTTTTTTAAGTGTCAGGTAGTCACTGAGGATAAATGATAGATTTATGATGTAGGAAAGGCTGACCTTGTTGTTGAACGTGTTGAGGTTGTCCTGCATGTAGAGAATGGCTTCAGCGATACGCTTGGGCAAAGACAGAACCACAGAGTCCACACTGTACGGCCGGCTCAGTTTATCAACGACCTGCAGCATAGAATCTACACACACACACATTATACTGTAAGTCCTGTTTGTGTCTGCACTACAGATTACAGGTTGTCCACTGCTTCTCTGCAGCACACTTTTTATTATTAAATAAAAAAAAAAAAAAAAAAAAAAAAAAAAAAAAAAAAAAAAATCTAAATTATGTATTTTTTCTAATACAAGGTACACTTAATATTATTATATTATATATATATATATATATATAAATAATACATATATATATATATATATATATATATATATATATATATATACATATATATGTATGGTGCATACAATATAAAATAACCCCATTGGTCACTGTGGTCCTTATAGTTTTAATTTTAATTATGGATCCAAGTTGGCCTCGCCCACCTGCCAGGTTCCTCCACTCAGAGTCCAGATCGGCTTGATTGGCGAGGCAGCCTTTCATGACGTTCTTACAGTAGTTAGAACAGGGTTTAGCAAAAGCCATGCCGCTACAGTGAGGGCAGTACGTCATCTTCATGACAGCTCGCACACATTCAGAGCTCAGAGAAACCTGAGAGAGAGAGAGAGAGAGAGAAAGAGAGAGAGGGAGAAAGAGAGACAGGGAGAAAGAGAGGTTGTGAGATGTGGATCACAGAAAACAACAGCAGCATATGGACCAGTCATTACAATGTGATGTGTGACATCATCTCAGTCTGAGCAGATTAGTCAAAAGATTATAATCTCATCTACACTGATCTTCACTGTCTCAACTCCCTATTCTACACAAACCTGTGCATGATGAGAAAGAAAACACAGAAAATAAGATGATGGACAAAAAGGAAATTGTCAAATACTATTATAAATGACACAGACACATACAGTAATCAACAGTCAATTTTCTGAAGGCTTGTTTTATCTTCCATCATACATCAAAATGAAAAAACTTATATTGTATATATAACAACAAACACATTTTACAATTTATGTTTTATGTCAGTTGTAGTACTTCTGCCAGACCACAATAAAGATGCTACAGCCGTTTATATCCATAATCAATCATAATGGCCTGAGTACTGCACTATGTCTCACATAATAAAAGTGTGAAAATTATATTCCACAAATATCTGCTGGTTTCTTCCAGAATTCCCATGTGGTGCCTGGATGTGGGCTGCTCTGCAGATCACTGGCTGGTAATACCCATGATGTCCCTCTACACGAAAAGACCTAGAACAGTTTCAAAGAGTTGCCATCTTTCACAAACTGTCTGTGTTATCCAAAATCTCCACAGTTCACTCAGGGCAAAAACAAAAGGTTCGTTCAGCTGGCTTGATTTGGTTCTTAAAGTTCTGGTTAGATTCGGTCCAGTTCAGGTTGGTTTGGTTTAAAAGAAACTAATATGGAAATAAAAAGCAGACATTTACCTAAAAAGATAATTAAATCAATCAAGCTTCATGGCTACTGGAAAGCAAATTTAAATGCGTTTAGGTGTAACTGTAAGTGAAGCATGACATCTGATTTGTGTTAATGCAAATGTTTCTTTCTCTTCTGACTGCATTCAACATTCACAGCGATGCTGCACAACTCTGACACAGTTTCTCAAAGCTGAATGTCAAAAGCTGCCTATTGCACACTCAGAGAAATGGCAACAGCTCAGAAGCACCGACTCGTGTGAAGTAACCGCTTGTGAACCGCCTTTAATCAAAACCTTTAATGCGAATGGACGGCGAAAGGCAATCAAAATTCAAACCTTTGTTATCAACAGAAGCCCGTTCACACAGAGAAAGAACTCTGTGGCATTTCAGTGGCGGCTCATTTTGACACAAATGAGCTGACTGAATACATTTACATAAATGTGAAATGCATTTAAATTCATAACTCTGAATGACGTCAGCCTCTCTTTAACCTGTAGTTAACACTGAGACACACTTACTGTTTGTGTTCAAATGGAGGATAAAGCAAACAATCCATGCTAGACTGCCCATGATTAAAATCTGGTCTGGACTAAATTTTGCCCATGATTAAAATCTGGTCCGGATTCAATTTCACAGGACAAAATTGCATTCTGGACTGAGATCAGTTTGCATATAACTAGGTCATTTTCTTCATCATACTCTTGGAAAGCTGTAGGACTGAATGTCTTCAGCCACACTGACAACTTAAGAACAAAGAGCAGATTTCCAGTGCGGCTGGAAATGTGTGTGACTTTTGGCTTGTGTCTAAAGTTGGATGGAGAAAGCAGTCTCTGAGGTCTTACAGCATCGGTTTAAGATGTACAGATGTCATTCAGTTCACTTATGACCGTACAGACTCATCACTAAGGGACTATGTGACTGTTTTATGGTATTTTCATACAGCTGTTTGTGTTAGACATTTTGTACAAATACATTTTTAAAAAACATCAAGTCAACATCAAAAACGTGTCAAAATTTACTTGTGATCTACACCACACAGATGTGCTTTGCATTTGTACTTTCATATACTGTAAGCAACACACACACACGACAAATGGAGTGAGTGTGAGAGGAGGTCAGTTCGAAAATGCTTGGACGCTGCAGGAAGACAGAAGAAAAGAGAGAGAGAGTGAGAGAACTGAAGCTGAAGGGATATAATACAGCACATCAAAGTCCGTGAGCATCTGTGAATCATCGGATCAGACAGAACATGAGCCTATTCTGCTGCGTTCTCACACTGAACTCATGTTCAGGGCTCATGAACTGCAGATCTGTGGTTCTCGAGCACCAGGCTGGGTACTCAGTGCTGTTGACTATTTTGAATGGAAAGTAACTAAAGCCAGCTTCACTAAATGTGATGTCACCTGCATATTCATGATGTCATGGCATTATATTTGTTTCGCTTCTCTCCTTGATACAGCCGAATGCTCAATAAAGCTGTTCTCATTCACATATTTTTTGCTGTCAGACAACAAAACGATCATGAAATAAAATGACTCAACGTGATCCATTAACGCTACATGTAAACCAGCAGTCCCTTAGAAACTGTTGCTCTGCTAAAGTCCTGATTACAAAATCACCTTAAATATCAGTTAAAGGCACCACTGTGGCACCTACAGTCACGTAGGACTCAAAATCAGTCAAGAACGAGAGCAACAGAGTTACAGGACAAAAACAATGTTACTGTAATAGACCCATTCAGTCATGGTGTCAATTTGTAGGCCAACACAGAAGAGTAATTTGCTGCGGGTTCCCTCTGGAATCTCTAATGGGTTTTTAGAATAGCGAGTTCTGGTTTAGGAGTAAAACAGGGTCTGTGGTTACTGTGACTTGAAGAGACTTCCTTGTTTTGTTCTACAGCCTGAATTACACACTAAAACGACTTCAAGTACCTCAAAAACTGTGCATGTAAAAAGTGACTCAGAATTTCACACATACAGACAGAATGTTAAAATAAAAAACGCTCTTGTTTTGCACAAAGAGAGTGGACTGTAGTGTAAACTATTCTCCAACATTTACACTCAAGAATTAAACAAATGATACAAATTTGAAGAATTAACTTTTATTCAAGAATTAAAAGGAATACGTGAAAAATGAAATTTGTAAAATTACATGAAACATATTTACAACTTTAAACAACAAAATGTTGGCATCAATAAACAAATGTAACATTTTTTTGGTAAACACCAAAGTTGCAAGTAACAATACTTAGTGAATTTTTAGCTAAATGAATTTTCAATTTGAATGTTCTGAACGTTCCTAGAACTTTAGAATTAACATTTTAAATGTTTTTGTTACTTAATGGAAATGTTAGGGAAAGGTTCTTACAACCTAAAATTGTTATCTGGGTATACAGTATCTACAAGCCTTCAGTCTCTCTGATTGTTATTGCACTAAATCATGGCTATTTTAAAATGACAGAAACTGTCTCCAGGCCTGTGTTTTACTCATTACCCACTTGCATCTTAATGGAGACCAGAATGTACTGTATCTGGCACCAAGAACTAAAACAACAAGCTTGACAGAATCAGCTGTTGAGCTGATGCTGTGATAGCTCACGGTTCATGTCGTATCAGTGTGTAATGTAATCCTGCTATCTCCTCTCATCATCTGCTCTCATTCATTGAGCTGTAAATCTGACACCCTGAGGACAGTTTACACACACCTCTGATTTCTGATGATCAGAAAGAACTGCCTGAACGTGTGTGATGAAATCTCACAAAACAAGCCACACCAGATCTGAGGTTTGAAATGACAGAACGGAGGATAAAAGAATCAGAAAACATATGGGAAGGTTATGGACTTTTTCCTGGACAGAAATGAAAACTATTCTCGGAGCACAAGAGGAAATATCCATAAACAAAACTAGTTCAGAGCAGTCCAGACTATATTAGACTTAATTAGGCCCAAAACGGCTAAGTCAGTTTGGATCATGTTTAGGAATCTCAGTTTTAGGAAGTATATCGTGTACATGGAGAGAAGCAGTGGTTGAGTCACTGAGGGGCAGATGTTGAAAGCTAATAGTTTACTTTGCCACAAAGATGTTGTTCTCCACTGGGCAGTACTAAAATGTTTTATTGGAGGCATCTGTACACTAGAAATAAAAATAGCTAATAACTATAAATACTAAAGATCAGTGCCTGAAATAGTAATGTCTATAAAATCACTCTCATAAATTCTTTAATGGTAATTTTATCCTGCAGTGCGTATGATGTGTTATACTACATCTAAAACTACTTAAAATAAATTTTCCAATTGTTCTTTTATTACTATACATGCAGTTTATGACCTATTAATTTTAAGTCTACATATAATATTTGTACTTTAAAAATGAACTTGGCACACCACAGGGCTAATTCAAATGAACTAGTGTTTAGTAATATTATTTTAAATGAACCTCGTGTGAGCAATCTATCGTTCTGTTCTGGGGTAATTAGTACCGCCTACATGACACCTACAGTCAAAGATTTAGAGGTGAACGGTTAGTCTTAAATTGTTAGTGGAACATTTTAGAAACATTCCAGAATTAATAAGTTGTTTGAATAATGTTCTCAAAACCAAGCAATGACGTTGATACAAATATTTTAAACGTTTTGAACATTTAAAATAACATTTGTAACATTTTTGTTACTAATAGAAACATTCTTACAACCTATAATTGTTAGCTGGCTGACTGTTTAGCCTGGGCTCACACTAGTCCGCAGAGGCCCCGTATTCCACATGATATTTATTCATCTACAGCTGCATAATCCTTCAACAGACACAAATTAAATATTTGCTAAATATTTCATGGTGTAAGGACCTCAAACTCACAACTGAGGATTACTGTAAGCTCTCTCACACACTGTTGACTGATACTGTATATGTTATGATAATACCATGGCACTTTAAATAAAAGTGGAAACCTCTAAAATATTTATAAACATAAGATTAACATTAATCTCAACATATTCTTATCTTTCTTCTTATTACATGGTTCTGTTTGTTCTTCGGTCCTTAAATGACACAATCGAGGGATGTGTTTGTGTGTGTGAGGTGGCAGTGTGCTCTAGATGTGCTTTAAAGAATCTCGCTTCAGTAATTAGTAAGAAATACGGCTGCTCTCCTTCAAGCATGCAGAGAAAGATGTTTGCCGACTGGCCTACTTATGAGGACGCACGGAGCACACACTGTCCTTAATAAGAATGAATAAAACACAGGAACGTCTGGAGAGCAAAGGAGGACACACCAGCTGTGCTTCATCTCTGCTTTATTCTTCATTTCCTTCCTTTATTTGAAGCTAATACTCCTCTAATACTCTTTCTGCTTTTCTTTAGCTCTTTCTTGTTCCTCCTTTTCCAAACTTTATAACAATATAGGATGGATGGATGGATTGACAACTCCCTTTGAAGGGGATGGCAGGGGTTCATCTGCATGACCCCCAAACGTGAGGAGAACAGCAAGTGTGGAGGACAGCGTCACTGAGCTGTTATTATTATAAATATGAGTTATTAGGGAAATTTGTGAACAGAACAAATGATAAATAAAATTTTGAATGAGAACGTAAAATAATACAGAATAAAGGATTGATAGTGATTTACCAGAAAGAGTGAGAATAGTGAGAAAAACTGAAACAGTTGAGAGCTAAGGGCACTACTGTAGATCAGGTTTCAAACACAGACAAATGAAAATGAGATGCCAGCATTACTGCAAAACAAACAAATACAGTCAGACATGAATGTGACAGATAAGACAGTAGAGTGGATTCACTAAACGTCACGTACCACAAAATGTGTAAAACAGCCGCAGTGGAGTGTGTCAGATTGTCCAGGTCTGTTTGTTGCAATCAGAAACAGCTGCAAGCTGGGGATAGCACCATGCAAATTGTTTCACACAGGTTTTGTTTGTGAATTTGCACCTTTACCTGACGCATAATTCCTTCAGGGAATTGGCTGCTAAAACAATGCAGATGGTGGGTGCAAATAAATGACAATTCTTACTGAATTCCCCCTGGTGTGTTTAACGAAACCGTCTGAGCAATAAATGATGCAAACATTGAATGTTCAGCTTCCTTTAAGATGTGCACACACATAAAAACACACACACAAAACACAGCAACTCTGTTCCAAAACCAAGTGAGCCAACTTGCTGTCGCCTGGCTAAACAGACAGCTATCTTTAAGACACCATACTGACCGAAACAGAAAAAACAGTCTGGAACTGCCAAATAAATCATTTCCACACACATACAAGACACACGGACACACACGAACACACACACGGACACACACACGGACACACACACGGACACACACGGACACACACACACGAACACACACGAACACACACGAACACACACGAACACACACACAAACACACACACAAACACACACACAAACACACACACACACGGACACACACGAACACACGGACACACACACGGACACACACACGGACACACACACAAACACACACGGACACACACACGGACACACACACAAACACACACACAAACACACACGGACACACACACGGACACACACACAAACACACACGGACACACACACGGACACACACACAAACACACACACGGACACACACACGGACACACACACACGGACACACAAACACACACACGGACACACACACACGGACACACACACACGGACACACACACACACGGACACACACACACACGGACACACACACACACGGACACACACGGACACACACACACACACGGACACACACACACACACGGACACACACACACACACGGACACACACACACGGACACACACACACGGACACACACACACGGACACACACACACGGACACACACACATGGACACACACACACTGCCCTTTTCAATATGCAGGGTGGCTGTATCTCTATGTTGTCAACCTTGACTTATTTTGACAGGGTCAGAAGCAGAGTTCGCTTCCCTACAGCCCGCATAGATCTCAGGAGAGGAGTGAGATGGGAAAAAAGGATATCCTTATATCCTTATCTTTCTTTTTAAGAGCTTGGGAGATGGACAATTTAGGAAATGAGGAAGTTAAAGGGCCTTACGCTCAGTTGACTAGTCAGTTAACTATAACTATAGACTAGTCAGTTACTGACACAAACTCATAGAAAACCACCAAAACAACAACAACAAAAGTATTTTGCTAGAGGTGCTCGAGTATGTAAATGAAGGGACTCAACCTTTCAGTGAGGGTTTAGCATGCTGATGGAGTTATGATCTATTGTGCTGCGGGACTCTCAGCAAACTCTGTCTTCAACAATACATTTCAACAACCGTGATGAAACATCAGTGCTGCATTTTAGGTTAAATTTCTATTTAATTTACCAGTTTAAGCTTGTGTTAGAAAATGAACATACTTTAAAGGTAGAGACCATTTTTTGTTCAAAGTTGAAAGTCACCAACATAACATATATTAATATTAGAAATTAACAGTTGTCAGAAATTAACAGTTGCCATATGTTGACTGTACTTTAAAAATAAAAGCATTATTAAGTTCTGTTTATAAATATCAGAATATAAATTTAAAATATCAAATCAAGAGACAACAGCGAAAAAATAATGCTACACCTTCATTTTTTTTAAACCATTTTTGTAATCACTTTTAACCAACGGAGCCCAACGCCCAACGATGTCAATATATTTTCTGTGAAAGGGATCATAAATGTTTGTCCAGTCGTTGCATTTGGTCTGAGTGCTATGATAGGATGTCTTACTGGGCTGTCAAACTATGTTTGCGATCGTGTTTTGGAGGACGCGTGGCTTTGGTGAGCGCTCTGAAGGGAGGGTGGGATCATATGCTTTCAATGCTAGCTTGCTATTGCTAGCCTCTTTGAAACTGCCTACCCTACCTTAAAATGGGTAAAGAAACAGATTTCAGACACAAATGTGAGTGCTTATATAAAGGCTACTGCTGTGCTGAGAGACTCTCATCCGATCGGGTCAGTATCAATTACACAACACTGCTGTTATCACAGTGGGTCTGTGTGAGCAGAAGTTTATATTGCTGAGACCTCAGGGAAATTCATTATATGTCGTTTTCCCAATGGAAAGGTATCGATCTAATGTGCTTTACAGCGACGCTTGAACACGCACCTGCGGTTGTTTGTATCTGTGCTTGTGTAATGCTAGGTTCCAGCCGCAGAAACTGGACTGCAAAGTGCCACAGGCAGTAAATCTTGAAAAAAGTGTTGAAATTTTATATAATGTAATTATCAGCCACAATGCAACACGTTTCCAGAGGACTGTAATTTACTAAACCTCAATGAAGGCTGAAATGCTAATGACATGAAATTACAAAATCACAGCCAATCTACAACATTTACTATTTACATACGGCTCCCTTGTACTGTGACTGGGAATTTAAACGGAATTGCCCATGCCTCACATGTAGAAGGAATGTCATTAAAATGAGAGGAAATTTCAACACAGTCCCTAAACAAGAGTAGCAGCTCTAATTCTGCAACAAAATAAAATAACTCAGTCATTCATTTGCCTGTTTATATTATATTCCAGTTTACAGAAGATATTCCATTTAACTAATCTCAAAACGGTCAAAACAACTATTATCCTAGCTAACAATTTTAGGCTGTAAGAACGTTTCCCTAATGTTTTTATAAATTAACAAAAACATTAAAAATGCTATTTTGAGTTCAACGAAGGGTTAAAGTCTTAAGGAACGTTCAAACCATCCAGTTTTTTAGACTGTGTATTAATGTTATTGATGGGTTTCAAAAATGTTATTCAATTATTTTTTGAATTCTGTAACATTTTTAAAACATTCCACTAACAACTTAGGAATAATGTTTTTCATATATGATATATAAAGTAAAACTTTTTTTTACTAACGTGACTGCAAGAATGGTTCTTGATAACTTTGAAAGAACCTTTACAGAACATTAGTCAGCATTCTGAGAACATTTCCTGGATGTCTACCAGTGCTAGAAAGCATCAGAAAGAGAGTTTAAGAAGTTTTACCTGTGAGACCTTCCGAAGTGTTTCACCGCTGACCACCAGCGCCTGCAAGAAGGTTCTGGCTGCGATAACCGTACGAGTAACTTTGTTCTTGAGCTCTCTGGGTGTGTCTCCGAAGGGCTTCAGTGTTTCCGACTGCTTGGCTACACACTCCAGGTAATCTTCTCCGATACTGTACTGAGGGTTTAAAGCTTTAAAGAGCCTCTCCAGCAGACGGGCCCAGAATTCATTCAGCGCCTCCTCCAGGTTGACTCTGGTCCCTCTGTAGTACCTCTGAAGGTCCATGTAGAGATCTTTAAACACCTTTGTGGTCTGGGAGAAGAGAGATCCGAAGCCGGTCTGGAAGGAGCTTTGAAGTGACGCTTCAGAACGGTTCAACAGCTGCAGGAAATATTCTGGAAACACACACACACACAAGTTACACAAGTTACAGTGTAAAGGTATGTTCACACCAATCTTCTGAAGTGTTTCTACAAATGAGGACGTCCACATTTGTTCCCAAAATATGGTTAAGTACACATACATATCAGATACACAAATTGATGGATTGTATTCATGGATGTATGAAGCCTTAGCAGAGCAGTTGTGGTGCAAGACAGGTACTATATTAAATCTAAAACAATCCTGCTTAAACAGGGTGTGTTTGCAATCTGTCTTGAAAAAACTTTTGTTTTCATATTTTGACATCAAATGCAGTGACACTGAGTGTGTCTCAACTGTACAGGCTGAGTTTTTGGGTCATTGTACATGAGATGTGATACAGGATGGAACCACATGGGTCAAGCAGTGATGCACCTGCAGGCTGGTCTTCACCGGCCATGACTTTGTAAACTTTAGGAACTACAGGAGTCTTATAGTCACAGAGAAGACCCAGTGGAGCTCTTTAAAGTCGTGTGCGCTCTACTTTAGAAGAACTCTGTCTGAAGGGTCTTAAATCAGATCCACACACAGCAGCAGCAGCTGTGGCCTGAATCTCTGCAGCTCTGATTACAGATTACTTACACGTGTCACTAGCACAACTTCAGCCTCCACAGATGCATCTACATGTCCATTATACAAATAATTATAAAAATTCTTCCATCAGTAACTCACCCTCATTATTGCATCTGAGGAGCACAAATGAAGATAAAAACCACTGAGACATTTCTCAGAATCTCTTCTTTTATGTTCCACAGATGAAAAAGTAATACAGGTTTGGGATGACATGAGGGTGAGTAAATGATGGAAGAATTTTTCATTTTTGGTGGAAACTCCCAACTGGTTTGGCTTATGTGTGTGTGTGTGAGTGAGAGAGTGAAAGACAGAGAGATTATAAAGACGACAGAGATCTCTGAGATCATAGGTCTGTACCACAGTGGCTCTATCTTATTTGCATGTCAACATGAGACAGTCAATCAAGACAGAGCAGCTGTCCTTGTCACAGACATCTTTAGAGGTGACCTCCAACAGGAAATGATTTGTTCCTGAATGACTCTGATTAATTGAAAATATTCTTCTAACAGCATCTGAATCGCTCAGAGCCTGACAGAGGCTTTCAAACTCAGCAGCACAACTACAATAAATGTATTCAGCTAATAAAATTCTCATTCATCTCCAGTAATTCAGCCTCAGGCAAGATGACACTGAAGTCATCAATTTAACAGTGTGATCTGATAAAAGAGATTTATTATCCTAAATGCAGAAGTTTGATTCAGTCAGTAAGTTTGCACTGTACTTAAATCACACACGTTTGTTTCTCATAGACTTCCACTGTTTTACGATATTTTCTCTCGTGTAATCCAGGCCTGGAAACTGGGAGGACTCGGGTACACTCGGGGAGTCCAGGAAATGCTTTTCAAGTGGGGACGGATTTTCAGTTAAAAATGATTTACATCTTTCATCCACATAATAAAGGCAAATGTTATGTAATTAAATGAAGATAGTGTGATTTCCTGCATGTGTGGTTTAAAAATATAAAATATATCCCTAACTATATATCCATATCTATCTATATATCCCATAACTAAATATCCCCCAGCCCCCTCCACCCTCTGCCATATCCACCACTGGTATAACTCTACTAATACTACATCTTAACTAACCATTGTGAACAGTAGAATACATGGTATGTTCTATTTAGACAGCTAGATAAACGCGTGTGTTTTACCCCCAAAATTATGCCCTACAGTGAGCAGCGTTTCTTATAAATTCCTAAATACCACAGAGTATCTCCTCGCCCTTCAAGAGAATCTCATATCCAACACACACCCATTACACACACCCTGAAACACACTGACAGGCGTACTTAACCTCCTAACACACACTCACAACAGCTCTGATCATTAAGAAAAACTTTCAACACATAAAACACCTACACAGTCACAGGACGGTGTGTGTATGGCAAGATTACAAGATTTAAGAGTGACAGACAGACAGACAGACCGACCATGTTGCTCAGGGTGTTGTAAAGAGGTGACGGGGTCTGAACACTTTTTAAAGATGGTAGTGTGTGCTGTGGTGCTGAATGTGGTACTACTCTGCTAATCTTTAATTTATTTGCGAACACACACACACACACTCGCATATGTGGTACTCGTCCTAGACATAATGATTTGTATACTGAGCTAATCAAATTTTTATGCCTTTTCCCTAACCCCACCCCTAAATCTAACCCTTACAGAAAACTGTTGGCATTTATATTAAAAAAAACATTTGGTAGGTTTTTAAGCCATTTGATTTATGAAGGCACAGGAAGTGTCCCCGTAAAACAATGTCTACATCATCATACTACACATTTGTGTCCTCGTAAACAACATATAGTACACACCACATTTATAATATTTTAGAATAATAATGAACTCATCAAAAATGTAACTTCGGGAATTATGTTGACCAAAGAAATTGTAGAATTTGTATCTTCTCTTGGCATTTTATCACCCAGCTTCAATTATATTTTTGTCTGCACCTTCAGGTGAAAAGATTTTAAGAATCAAACAAAACATTTCAACGTCTCCCTCATCTTACTGTTCTCACAGTAATTCCTCATGACCGCAGCATGTGTTTATAGCATCACATCATCAGTGAATGCAGGATTACAACTGCATCTGAGTTCAGATTACATTCAAGAAACACAGGAGATTATAATCCTGCTCCTCAGACTCGCTCTGCGCATCTCAGCTAGTCTGCTGCAGTTCTTCCCTTACGAAGCTGAACTGAAACTAGACAAAATGCCGAAAGAGGAGAGAAAACGATCTAAAATCAATGCAAATTGCCTCTGAAATTTATGACTTAAGAGACTTAGTTGAACTGAATTGATTTCTCTGGTCAGTTTGTACGAGTGTGAACAGAAGAAGTTTCCATGTATCCGACAGCTCACATGATTCAGGGACGTTGTTTTTTTGACATGATAAATATTGTCACATATTCTAGATTTTAATGACTTTGATATTTTAGAATCCTGCACAAATAACACAAAGCTGCGCACACACAACCACAAAGACACAAGCACATATGGAAGTAGTACACACACACCCTGGGTATAATCCACCATTGGCGTTTACTGTGCCAAGTGTAATTCATGCTGGCAAACACACACACACGCACTTAACACACACACACACACACATGCATGCTAACACACACACAAAGACCCACAGCATTTGGAAAGTAATCACAGTTCAAGAATCCACACCACAAACACACCCCAGCATGTGTGTGTGTGTGTGTGTGTGTTTGCATACACTCAGATTTCTGGAGGTTAACTGGCACAGATATGTTTAAACCCCTACAGCTTACTGACATTTTGGTTTTTGGGTTCAAAACTACAGAGACAGAATAAATGATAAACCTTATAAATACCAAATTCACCAACTGCAAAATAACAGAACAAAAGAAGAATCTGTATTCAATTAATGACAAATCAATCCTCCGACATTTGAATCTGTAGCAATAAAATCACGAAAACATGCAGAAAACAAATTCACATCCATACAGATTGTACAAAGCTTGTGTTCATTTGATTGAGTTGTTGTTTCCTAAAACACACATTTAATCACAACAACCTTCACACACACACACACACACACAAATCATCACAAAGCATGAGAGAAAGAGGGATGCTAATATAAACAGAGAGAAAACTGAAACCATGGAAAGAGAAAGAATAGAGAAAAAACACAGTCACACAGAAACACTTTGACAGGTGTTGTGTGTGGCTGTCTAAACACTTGGTTTGAAGCCTCTATTTTTCTCTCTTTTTAATTTCATTTCATTCAGTTGTTGCTTTAAGTAAATGAGTATATAGTAAACACAGAAGTATGTGTACAATGACTGAATAATGCTCTTATGACAAAGCAGTAATGTTAAAATAATTTAAAAAAAAATGATTGTTTTGAATGTTCAAAATACTATTTTTATTGTTTGTTACTAATAGAAACATTAGGGAAACATTCTTAACAACCTAAAACTGTTAGCTGGGGATGCAGGTGCTAATTTAAGTGTTCACTGTGATCACTGATTGGTGGCTCCTCCTGCTTTTTGTGATCTATGTTCTATGCCGACAATCTATTTTCCGTTCTATGCAAAATCTTGTGCCATCTATTACTTCTAATAAATACTGACGCTGTGTATGATCCAGATTTCTGAAGGCCAAACAGTTTGTCGTGTCGGGAGGAATATTTCTGAATCTCAAAAACAGTTCTTCCTTTGACAGGTAAGCAGTGTAAACAGTTTTCAACTGGATGGTGTGAGTGAGATTCCACAATGATACTGTACACACACATCATCTGTCTGACATATCAGAGCTGCTTTAAGATTTAAATCACAGGTCTGGTCGCCTGTACAGATACCACACAACTACTGCCTGCAGCGTCAACAGCAGCAGAGCGGCCAATCAGACCTCCCCAAGAGATGATCCACAGTAAACTGCTGCAAATCTGATCTCCATAAATATTAAATAATGTACAGAGAGAAGAATGTGCTACAGTAAACAGGCCACAGCACAGAAAACAGAATGCTCCCTGCTCCTTTAAATACAAGCATTATATATACACACAATGTACACTGTGTATTTAACATTATATAACAACCAGAAACTCCGTCCCCAGTCCACCAGACCATTCCTAGATACCAAGCTGCTAAAACAGATCCACATGAAATGACCATGTATGTTATGTCACAAGCATGAGCGCACCTGCAGGTCCGGACGTCAGTACAATTGTGCAGGGCATATCTTCATAATTGTAAGGAATAGATTTAAATACAGTCAAATTTATGAGATTTATGAGTACGATACTCGTTTTGGTAGCTGAAAGCATTAATCATTTTTGCCCAAAAGCTTTAATAAACACAGTGGAGGGCAGGGGCAGTTACAGTACTCTGGAAAATGATGGATGCTTCAGTTTAGCAGAGGTGTGTTGAGTTCACTGTAGATGCAGATTTTGTGTGGACCTGCATATAACATCCCAAAATTAAATGATACAAAACTGTTGAACGATGAAACTTAGTGTGTCCTTTCCTGCATGGAAATAATTCTATTCAGGGATAGTAAAAGGGAATAATTATAGGAATAACATAATATCCTTAAGGCAGATTCTTAATAAGAAATCAAAAATATAATTCAAATATTTTACGGCATGGGACGAATAGATATAAGAGTTATATATAACCTTGATGGTTCATAAATTTCTTTATCCTTTTCTCAGTATAAAATATGTTTTTTGTGATCAAAGAAGATGTACTGGAAAGAATTCAGTGGTCAAGCCATGTGCTGTGTAATGAAAAAGGACTTTTAGAATCAAGGAGACATTACAGAGTTTCCAGAGACATTCACAGACAGAAAGTCTGATCAGCTGGAACTCACCATCAAAGCTCCTGATGTGTCCACTGATGGAGGCCTGTAGTGTGCGTCCAGACTCTCTGACCTGAGTCTCAAACTCTTGTCTGCTCAGATTCAGAAGATTCTCCTCCATCCCTGATGTGCAGCAAGTGTAACCTTGAGAACAAACCTGCAGGTGCTCACCTGAGAGAGAGAGAGAGAGAGAGAGAGAGAGAGAGAGAGAGCATAATTGTACCATGACTGTCGTTGTGCTATAATGCATCCTCCCATCCACCCATCCCTCCACCCATCCATCATGTACAAATTCTGCTCCTTGCTTGAGGAACTTTGGTGAGGGAGATGATAAAACAGAATATGAGAAAGAGAGAGACATTATACAGTACAGTTCTTCCTGTACAGTAATTACAGTATGCAGCAAACACAGATCGAAGGTCTCTGATCACATGCAGACACATGACCTCCAACACTCCATGATCTTCACCAGCACCAGTCTGCATGACACACACCACACACACACACTCACTCGTGTGCACACACACTCACACACAGACTGATTACTGTTTTCTGCTGTGTTAGGAGGAAGCAGATGGTGCCATACAGACACAACAGGGTGGGTGAGTCTCGCTCTAGTAAATGTTTCTGCCTGCATGCATTGCAAAAACAATAAATCTGTGGAGAAATATATAAAAACCTAAAAGTGCATATAAAGATACTAATAAACCCCCAGTGGAGACTGAATGAATGTGTTTGTTCTATAACTGACAGCTGAAGATCACAGCACAGTTATATAACATGGTATTGATGACTTTAATGACAACAGAGTGAGACAGAGTGTTAGCATATGGGGGGACGGGTGGAAGCATATATCGTTATTTAAATTGTATGTTTCCACTAAATCGACTGCTGTTCAGCACTGTGTTTAGTCAAATATTGTACTGCGTGTACAGAACAGAAACAATGACACAGTCCATCGACACGTTTAAAGTGCTTGGTACGTTATTAATTTTGTGGTGCATGTTTTTGTAGTGGTAACACTTTTCTCAGATGTGTATTTTGTGGACTGAAGGAGCGGTTCTGTCTCACTTTGTCTTTGATTTCCTCTCTGAGTGCACTGTGTATCAATCAAACCAGTATTCTGTATTCTATTTAGTGATCATTTATGACTGTAAACACAGACACACTCATCCGGGTGTGTGTATGAGTGTGTCGTGAGGCGTATCAGTGTCAAAAACGGCAAGTGTCTACCCGTGACGCGTGTGTAAGCGCATATATGTGTGTGTGTGTTTGTCAGCGGGCGATAGCACACTCTGTTAGAGACAGGATGCGTTTTGTAAAGAGCCGGGCTGTCAGCCATCTCTATCCTCAGCTTTTTCTTCAATCCAAGGACACAGAGAGAGAGACAGACAGAGAGAGAGGGGGGGGGGGAGAGGGAGAGAGCAGCACTCCAGCAGCACAGTTCTTTTCACATATAAAAGTAGACCATAAACACAGAGTTTAATGTGACACTTATCTGAGCTTAATGTTGCCATCTGCCAGAGGCAGTTTACAGGCCTGTGTGTTGACAAAACTGATCCTCCCAGCTCAGTTAAGATGATGAAACCTACACGAGCAATGCAACTGATTTCTAACACTGTCGCTCAACCCGACGTGATGCAACATTATTCCAGGATCTCTAATGAACCCAAAATGCTGCATGAAATGACAAAATCAGAGCCAGTGAAAACATATTTCATGATTAAAGTCAACAAGTGGTCAGAACCCAGTTTACCGCAGTAATAGATTTCTAAGTCAAACGGCACATTCAGTGCAAAAAGAATGTGATTATATCCACTGGGAATTTCTGAATTGTGAAAAATGTTACTGCTACTGCTATCCGAGTTATTTTACGACGATACTGACGATAGAGAGAGCTGCCCAATATAATACACAAAGGTAAAAAACAATCGACTGATAAGAAGTCTTTGTGTAGGTCAAAAACTCAGATTAACATTTAGATTTATTTTAAAATGATCGATTTATCCTCTAATGCAATTTTTCATAATTTTGTCAGGATTGTTTAAAAAGAGTTTATCAGCTATACATATTACAATACACAGTTACAGAATGTCGGGTAACTCGCTGTGATTTTTTTTACAGCACTAGTTATTACTGTGTTTTGAGCACAGCAACAACTGTTTGATTCAGATTCATGGTGTGCTGCTAAATTACCCTGCAGGGATCAATAAAACACATTTCTGAATATATGTTATTATTAGTAATAATAATAATAAAGCACATTTCTCTGAATGAAAAGCACTGGAATCAGTCCTGCTTCAATAGATTAGAATTCAAATACAATGGATAAAACTGTAAGAAAAACTAGAAGCTTATAAACATCCTGTAAACATTTTACCTTGTGTAAAAAACAAAAGAGACTTTAACTGACCCCTAATACACACACACTCACACACACCACACACACACACCCGCACACCCACCACACACACTCACACACACACTCACACACACACACACACACACTCACACACACACTCACACACACACTCACACACACACTCACACACACACGCACACACACACGCACACACACGCACACACACTCACACACACACACGCACACACACTCACACACACACTCACACACACACTCACACACACACTCACACACACGCACACACACACGCACACACACACACACACACACGCACACACACTCACACACACACTCACACACACACTCACACACACAGGGGTTTTTTGGATTCTCATTCTGTGGTCTAATTGGATCTTAATAAGACTTTTCCTCCCTAGAGTTTTGAGAAGTTAATGGTCTGTGAATTGTTTTTTCTTCAACCTTCAGTCTTACTGTGTGTGTGTGTGTGTGTGTGTGTGTGAGAGAGAAAAAGAGGTAAAGTCATTTTACCAGTGAGGAGGGAATTGTAAAGTCACAGAGGTGATTTAATCTGTTCACCTGAGGAGCAGTTACACAGATAAAACGTTAAATTAGTCACACACACACACACACACAACTCCAACTATCTCCACCTATTATGAGTTGCTGCGACTATACAGCTTCACCACGAGTTCGGAAGCAATTATGGATATCTATGCTAAAGAATCCCGTGAGAATTTTTATGTACACTGGATTCCCAGAATGCATTTCTCTCAGCTTGTTAATGTACATAGCTACTGCATGTTTGAGCTACTGCCGTTGTGCCCTACAGCAAGACGCTGCGGGCTACGGTTACTCCAAGGGAGTTAAATCAGTAATGCATTTGTGTAAGTCACTTCACATAAAAGCATCTGCTAAATGACTAATTAGTCGTCCTAATTTAAGACTGTGAGTTTTGCTCTGGGGTCATTTACAGCATCCGTCTCATACGACATGCACACAAACACACACACACACTACTAGTGTGAGCAGAGAAGTGATGACAATTACATTTACATTTATTCATTTAGCAGACGCTTTTATCCAAAGCGACTTACAAGTTCGGAATACAACAAGCGAGTCAACCTGAAGAGGCAACTAGACACAATAAGTGCTCACAATACAAGTTTCAGACAGTGCTCAGAGTATCATATGCTACAACAAGGGAGAGATTTAAAGGAAAGAGGGATAGGAAATGAGAAATTTTTAAGATGAGGTTAAGTGCTCACGAAAGAGATGTGTTTTCAGCTGCCAATTAACCTCATTTACACACACACAGTGTTATCAGCACAGTGATTTGATATGAAATGTTTATCAGATCAGCTCTTCACCACACAATCAATACAACACAAAAGCCCTCATCCTGAAGACAAACTCACACACAAACGCATCCTTTCCCAGCTACTTGATGAATGAGTTCGCCACTGGCGTTCATCTCTACTAAGGATCCACTGCAGACAGCGTGTCCTGCGTTCACAAGAGCCTTCTTCTGCAAGATCTTTAGTCTCCAGAGCTCTGAAAAATACCACCTTACAAAACAAACTGCGGCAGCACTCTTGTACTGAGTGACTCCTGCACTCACGGTGTGAAAACACGTATTTGTAAATGTCAAATACAAATCATGATCAGTAAGTTTGCACTTACTTTCCTAAATCACAGACTTTAGTGAAAGATGTGGTTGATATAGTTGTACAGGGAGGTTGTGTGGAAAGCCCATATATGGAGATATTATGCTAATTACTAACTGTGGGCACTCCCTGATTTAGAATATTCCTAATTCATCAACATTAGAATGAGGGTAAGAACAAACGTATTGATTCCTTGATGCCATGGTACTAAATGATTACCAGATTCATATAACACTGTATTTTTATGGTATTTCAAACTGCTTTAAAGAAAATTAAGGTATTACCATGGTAACATAGTAACATCCAAAAAACACAGTAATGCTACTTTTTAGTCACATGCCAAAACTTCTTAAAGTTACCCAACATAGCAAAAACACTTATCAAGACACACCTGTTCCCAGATCAGACAAACATTCATCTCATGCTTCAACAACCATCTCAGAGGAATAAATCTGAGCAAGATATGCAAATCATATTTTTGTGTGATAATTATGCCTTGTATTAGACGACCGGAAATCGAGACAACAGACGACAGGAAGTCGAGAGGACAGACGACAGGAAGTCGAGATGACAGACGACAGGAAGTCGAGATGACAGACGACAGGAAGTCGAGAGGACAGACGACAGGAAGTCGAGATGACAGACGACAGGAAGTCGAGATGACAGACGACAGGAAGTCGAGAGGACAGATGACAGGAAGTCGAGATGACAGACGACAGGAAGTCGAAAGGTGTAACCTCTTCTCGTAAGATGCACTGTTAACTAAAACTCAGACAGAATCCAACCCACACACTGTTCCTGGCATAGTGAAAGAAACAGAGAGTTATCACGATGCATTACAGTATGTTTTTCAAATGAATGCAGGTCATCACACATGCACTCTGGGGTTCAGTATCACTGAACTGTAAAGACGAGGGCAGAAATACAGACCTGATTATCTTACATTCTGTTACTACATCAGCTTTTATCTCACTCATTTACTCTTACAAATTCAACTATTGCAGAAATAAACTGAGGTGAGAATTCACAGGGATCAGATCTTACCCGCTGACAGTGTTGTTTATTTGCATGTGTTGAGCTGATTTAGCACACGATTCACTAAATTGATTATGCAAATTAGATCATGCCACAAACCCACCCACAAAATTGCTGCTTTACCATGAGTCTGGAAATGTGTCTGGTTTCAACTCTTATTATTTGATCTTCATGTGATGAATGACCGCTGTCACGATCGCAAGACAACGTACATAAATATTCTTTCAGACAGAAGAATGTTTACTGCCTGCATGACTGTAACATTGCCGTGGTTTAGGAGAACAGCACTAACATTTGTCATTCTGAGGCGTTATAAAGCACCTCTGTTCATAGACTGAAGACGTGTTCGAGAAATCTTAAATGATTTAAGAAAATATGCAACACTTAAAATCACTCTTATCTAGCTGTTTTCCATATAACCAAAGTTCAAAGTTGACCATACACCTGCTGAGCACGATAAATAAATACAATTAAATAAATACAATAAATGTCTATGTGGTTCATGCTCTATATCATCACATCCTATAGGTGTCCCATAGCCATAAGCCACAGTACTGTAAATAACACCATACATATACACAGACAACCAGTGTGGAGATGACACTCGTGAGGAATCTGTATTTCCCATCCGCCCGTGTGCATCTGTCCCCAAACTACAATTAGGAGCACAAATCACTTCAGCCGGCTGACTGGACAGTTTTCACATGCAGCCTCATCAACAGTCATTTATCAGTGCAAATGAGGCATCTGAGAAATGAAGTGAATAAAAATCTGATAAGTTGAGAAAACGAGGGGGAAATTGCTGTCAAATGAGGCATAATTCAGCACTGCATCACAATACGACAGTGTGGCATTTGTGAGGAGAATTCATTTAAAAGGTCTTTCCTGGAAAATCAAACTGAGGGACTTTTCCACTTGTGGTCCACTTTCTGTTTGTCTGTCAGATCTGTCTACAGTTGTCATTTGCTGACAGAACTCTGTGTTCTGCAGTCTGTGCATCAGAGACACTGACTTAAATCTGAATGTAGTCCTCTCGACTGTCAGACACACCGATGAGTGCATCACATCTGCATGATCACCTGCTTTTGCCAACATGTCCCAGTTTTTACCAATCATAGACTGTCATCGCATTACTGTGCAAGAAAATCCCCCATGTTTGGACAACATGAGATACTCACAACATGAGCCTAAAATTCACAAAGATTGGTTGTTTTATCTCCAGGTTTGTTAAGGGCATTATGTGAATCACGCCCACAAATAATTAGAGCCAATCACAATTTGCGCAAAGAAATTTCCCAGCCTGGGGCAGATGCCGAGTGCTTGACTGTGGAAGATAAAGCCCAGCAGTCGGCTGCAAACAGCAGCTGACCATGAATCAGCACAGGCTGCACCCATCATGAGGTCAGACCATGAAAAACAACACAATTCAGATCTTCACTGAGCTCCTGTCTTCAGCTCTGCTCCTCACAACACCCACATCAGCCAGCAGCGCCTGATGAGTCACATACACACACAAACACAAACACAGAGACAGACCCACACAGATAGACCCACACAGACACAAACACAGAGACAGACCAACACAGAAACACACACACAAACACAGAGACAGACCCACACAGACATGCACACACACACACAAACACAGAGACAGACCCACACAGATAGACCCACACAGACACAAACACAGAGATAGACCAACACAGAAACACACACACAAACACAGAGATAGACCCACACAGACATGCACACAAACACAGAGACAGACCCACACAGAGAGACCCACACAGACACAAACACAGAGATAGACCAACACAGAAACACAAACACACAGATAGACCAACACAGAAACACACACACAAACACAGAGACAGACCCACACAGACATGCACACACACACAAACACAGAGACAGACCCACACAGACACGCACACAAACACAGAGACAGACCCACACAGATAGACCCACACAGACACAAACACAGAGATAGACCAACACAGAAACACACACACAAAGACACAGACTCATACACACATACAAACACACAGACACAGCTACAGACACACACACAAACACAGAGACAGACCCACACAGACACGCACACACAAACACAAACACAGAGACAGACCCACACAGACACAAACACAGAGATAGACCAACACAGAAACACACACACAAAGACACAGACTCATACACACATACAAACACACAGACACAGCTACAGACACACACACAGATACACACAAATCCTTGTTTAATGCCACTTTTTCTAAGTAAGGATCAACATTTTTCTTCTCGTTTGTTCTGTTGGTGGAATCTGTCAGCTCCTTCTCCAGAGAGCAGATTCACAGTCTCCCCAAATCACGTTCACACTGTCGGTTGTGTGTGTTTTAACTACATTAAACTTCAGTGAAGGTGATGTGATGCGAGTCGATCACCAAACCCACAGAGACACAAAACATTTTAGAAAAATTATGCTAAAAATAAAAAAACTGTGAGAAAACTATTTTACATGCTGTAAACATTACAGAAGGTTACAGCAGAGAACTTTGGGACAAATCTGTCTCAGTTCAAGGGACCGGTTCTGTTCTGACTACACACATTGAACACATTTTTTAATAGTGTGTATTTTTTTGTCATATTAAATGTAGGTCCCATATACATACAAACAGTGTTACAAGTGTGTATAAGATTAAGATTACAGGTTAAATAGAGACCCTGCCTAAAAGCAACATGAAATGATGTTCATGTATTTCTGAGTGGAATCTTCAAGAATATTCAAGGAGAAAAATGCAGGCTGGAATTTTTATCCATCATCCTGGAGCAATAAAATCAAGCCATCAGCTCTTCCTCAAAAGTACCCAAAACTAACTAGCAACCAGACTCTAACTATAGGGTAGGGCTGTGTTTGAACTAGGGTCAAGAGCGAGACAAAATATCCAATAAAGACTTCATATACACACACACACACGTGTATTCCAGCGTGCACATTTGGGTGGATACGCTCCACCTCGTTGATTGCCTAAGGTGAGGTCCTGTGTGAGAACAACCTCAGCAGGAATCTGTATCTCCTGAGGAACAAACGTCTGCTCAGACGCAGAGAGTTCAAGTAACTGACTACCCTTCATTTCTCCAAAACAGCCAGCAGGCAGGAGTTAGCTTCACTCACAGCTACAGTAAATACGCTCAGGAAAACTGAAATATTCATCATCTCAGCACAGGTGATGAATGAGAGATGAAGGCACATATGATTTAGCTGTCAGGACGGAGCTCTGGGGGAATCCGCAGCACTTCACGTCAGTCCGCGGCAGAGTTAGCATGACGGTTATGAGCGCTAACTGTGCAAAGTTTTTAAAATATCATGACATAAACTTTCATAAGGGCTTTCTGCCTGTAACACCTCCAATAACTTAAAAGTTGATTTCATCTTCTTAAGAACATACTGGCAGTTGCAAAACACTAGAGGCTTACATTTGTTAATCAGATTTTTTATCAAATTAATCATTTTTAAACTTCATGTTTTTCAATTAAAGTTACAATGCTTTCAAAGTTTGACATTACCAAATAGTTTAAAAAAGTATCATTTTATGCTGGATCTTTATTTAATAAAACATTCCAGCTAGAAAAAATAAAATCTATAAACGACAGGAACTTCAGAGACAAGACAATTTATTTAAACCAGGCATATCATACAGACCAACTGTTTTAACACATTGCCACATATAGCGTCACACCACACAGGAAGTGATGTCACACTTCTTGCTTTCCCAGAATCCTCTAGTGTAGCCAATGCCCACACTGACCTATAACAGTGTGTCATCATCACATAGGCAGGGCGACACACAGCAGCATGGGAAACTGTCATTGGACTGCTGACTTATGTCAGGTCATAATGTGATATTACAACACAATGTGCGTCTTTGAGTGATAACCAACACAAAGTCATCGGAAAACATGAGGATTAGCTCCTGATATCTGACGTTCCTGCCAAATTCATCCGTGACTGTTCTGGAACGCAGTCATCCTTTAAATTCCATTTGCCTGATTTAATTTGCTACCAACAAGTATTAAATAAATGAAACTTTCCCACACAATTGTTCAATAAACAATAGCAGCTTTAGGAAGGGTTTCACAGTTGGTCTCTTCATGAGTTTTTATTGATTGAATAGCTAGCTGATGGGTTGGGCTACATTCTGTTTACACCACAAAACACAATGAAATTGATGTCGAATGCTCTTCAGCCTCACAGTTAGTGTTGGGCTTTCACAGGTGCTGCTTGCTCATGTCTGGACCGTGGAGCTAACCAATCATGTGTGTGCTCCCAATACATTACAAACCATCAGCACTGCTGTTTGTCAATTGGTATGACATCACTAATGAGGAAATAAAGTCATGTGGGAGTGTGAGCAGACGACAGAGCTGATTTAAGACTGAAACGACATTTGAGTGAGCAGAACACGGCTGGGCATCATGCCAGCCTTTTCTATCACACACACAGAATGATAGAAACACACATACATTTATGCATTGATTTATTTAGCAAACACTTTTATATTTTAAGTGACTTACAAAGACATACAGAGAATCTTGAAAAGACACATGAAAGACACACACACTCAGATAGACAGACAGTCAGGTAGACACACCCAAAGACAGACAGACACACACACACAGACACACACACACAGACACACACACACAGACACACACACACACACACACACACACACACACACACACACACACACAGAGGGGAAGGCAGTACAGCAGTTCATCTGTTCTTGTCTCTGCTTGAGTACAAACTAGTTTAAAGTTTTCAGATTCCTCTAACAAACATCATTCACAATTAGAGATGCTTGAGATGCTCTGAACTCTGTCCTCTCGTCCTCATCACTGAGGTCACAACAGACCAGTCTGGACATCAGCTATTCCTGTAAATATAATCAGCCATCAGGACTATAAATTTAAAGGCTGATCCAGGTTCAGGTGTCCTAAAACATCATATGAACACATAAACAGCATCATCAGATCATCTTTTATATATCCTATATAATAAATATATATATATTTACATATTTCTAAAACACATTCGGATTAGAAGACGCTGAAAATAAATTTTCTGCATTTGAAGAATTCCAAACAATACTTCTGAGATACTTTGAGGGGTCAAAGGTGATGAAGGCAGACAGTGAGGTCGTGATGTTGGCTCCTGACTGAGGTTCGAACTTTAAAACTGTTCTGGGTTCAGATTCATTTATTTAGCTAAAATGATTAATGAGGAGTCACTGTGATATTATCTAGGAAATAAGTTAATTAAAATAAAGAAATGAGGGGAATATTGTGAGAAACCATCCCACATAAAAAAAACTGAGGTGTGAAATTGCTTTTTACTTTATGAATAAATAACAGCAGCAACAAAAAACAACCTGAAAATCAGAGAGATTTATCTTAGAGATTTAGGAGAGGGCTCATTTGAATAAGGCCACCTAGTTACCACTCAGATCATCCCAGCAACCCCTTTGAGCCCCAGCAATCGTATAGCAACACACTCTCAACAGCTTAAAACACCTTAGCAACCGCATAGCAATGCCCTGGCAATCATCCTTAGCATCTGGTGGCAACTTTCACACAGGCTGTGAAAACAGAGAGAGAGCGACAGAGAAAGAGCGAGAGAAGAAATGGTTACATGTTAAAAATGAGAGTTTGTAAAAGCAGACAGACGGTGAGAGATGGAGAGGGATGAATGAGAACAGAGTTTACAGGAACTTCCTCCTAATCTCTTCTTCACAGAAACACTGAAAGGAAAGTTTTCATCAACAAAAGGATTAAAGACATGAATGGCCATGTCTCTCTCTCTCTCTCTCTCTGTGTCTCTCTCTCTCTCTCTCTCTCTGTCTCTCTGTTTCTGTCTCTCTGTCTCTCTGTTTCTGTCTCTCTCTCTCTCTCTCACTTCTATTTTAAAAACCACATTCCTGCGTTAGTGTTTAGATGTTGATCCTTTGTTCCAACATCCATCCATCTCTCACTCTCTCTAAATCTCTCTCTCACCCTTCGGCCGTGAACTTTAGAAAGATTGCATCTTGCCTTGTTCAAAATAAATTCCAGTTCATAACTAATTCCAGCCAGATTACTGAATTAAACAAGAGGCTGTTTAAATTTACAATAGTAATGTCCATTTTCTGACCAAACCGCAGAGGTTACGTCACATAATTAAATATTTAAATCAAGCGGCTGTCGTTTTTTATAGCACAGATCAGTTATCTAACTTCCTTTCTACAGAAATGAGGCTGTATTGTTGAATGCATTAAACATCAAATTCATTCAATTCATGGAGAATTTTCCTCTGAGTGGTCAAACCTGCAGCAAGCAGCCAGACTTACTGTAGCTCTGAGTCAGCCAAAGCAGTAACCAGCTCACAGCGAATGTTCTCAGAATGTTTGCTAACATTCTCTAAAAGTTCTCTCAAAGTTATCAAAAAATGTTCTTGCAATAATGGTAGTAGAACATTTTTATGTTATGTTATGTTTCATATATATCAAAAATGTTATTATTTACATTAAGTAGTTAGTGGAACATTTGAAAAACTTAACAAAATGTAAAAGTTTGAATAATGTTTTTTATAACCAAGCAATAACATTAACTAAACAAAATGTACATTAGAAACGTTCCTAGAACTTTCAAAAAACATTTTTAACATTTCTTTACGAGAAAGCTTCTGTTTTACATTTGTTTAAATTAATACAGATTTTCCATTATAAATAATGATAATATTATACATATTATGATATTATAATTAATTATCTAACAACTCATATGAGCATGATCTCATACTGTTCAAAAGATCTGATCTTGTGTGTCTGATCAGATGTGTCACTCTTACATCATCCTATAGATCTTTAGTCTCATGACAGTGCTGTACAAAGCACTTACTGTTGAACCCTCTCTCTCTCTCTCTCTCTCTCTCTCTCTCTCCCTCTCCCTCTCATCATAAAAAGCTGGCTGAACGAACAGATGAAAGGTTCACATTTAATTCAGCTGAAAATCTGTCAGTCCGCTATGCGTTGTGCCAAAAACAAAACGAGCATGTCAGATCATGTTGTGCCACTGGACCTCTGTGAAAACCTTTTGCTGTCTTTTTTCCATTAGAGACCTCCTGGAGACCTCTGTAATAGTGCTTTAAGAAAGCAAGAACCAACATGGTGATTTGAGAACCTTAGAACCATATGGATTAAGAACCATGCAGTCAAAAGTGCTTGTTTCTTACAGAACCAAAGCTGCTGCAAATATGTCACACCAGTGTATTGTTACTGCACAAATCTCCCTAAGCCCACCCCTGAAGGCACGTAAAAACAAAGTGTGATTGGTCGCTTTACATGTCAGTCAGCCGTTTCTTCTGGTCTCAAAAGAGGATCTACATAATATACAGGAGGCAACAGAAGCAGTGTGAGAAGCTCGGTTCAAAGACATCAGTGCTGTATAAACCCCTTCAGAAACTGCTCATTAAACCTAAATGTCCTCACATGTGAGTCAGTCCGAAAAAGGTTTTTCTCGAGGGCCCAACAAATCACTCAAAAAATGGTCAAAACATGATCAAGCCTTCAAGATTTCAAACTGGCAAGTATGTTTTGCAGAAGTGACCACCACAGTCGCTAGAGTTGCTGTGGTGAGTTGCCAGGGAATTGCAACGTGGCTGTGAAGGTGTTCTGACTGTCCTTTAGCATGTTGCTAAACAAGGTCCACACACACACACACACACACACACACACACACACACACACGCCTGCTTGTCTCGACGGGCTCAGCTTGAAATTACAGGCTGTCAGAGAGGGAACTGATGTTTTCTGGCAGCGTTTCCTAACATGCGCGCACACACACACACACACACTTCAGCTGAGTATGCTGTTGGTAAATGACAAGGTACTTTCTGTCTCCTTCTAGGTGTGTGTGTGTGTGAAGGAGTGAGTGAGCGAGTGAAGGAGAGTTTATTACAGATTTATCTGCAACGAAAGCCTGACTTACAAATCTTTTAAGGTGATAAAGTTTTAAGGTGATACCAGGATATAGAACAGTATTATATTGTAAAACCATGGTACCATTCTTTAATTTTTACAGCAGCATGGTGATATGTTGTGTTTTTTATATATATTTACATACACTTTATTGCTGAATCAAGCACTTATGGTAAAAAAGTAATTCTCTGTAACAATGACAATAAAACTCTGAAATCATCCTTCATTTCACTGTGATATTTATCAGTGATCTAGTCTTCTAGAATGATACTGTACATCACTGAACTAAATACACCCTGTAACAGCTACAGAACACACTGCATAGCAACACACACACACATTGATCTCTGTCTCTGTTCTTCTCAGTGGAGTGTGTCGGTCATTTAGGACGCTCCCTCAGTGGGGTATAAGATCTCTAAACCACATTAAAACTGTTTAATAAACATACCTTGAGTTCTTTCCTTCCTGAAGTGCAGGACATAAATAAAACCAAGATTTTAAAAAATCATGCATGTCAGCTCTGCTTTCATAACACAAGTCAACACACACACACACACACACACTCGTCCACATGCACACACTGTGTCTAGTGCTTTTCATAAGGCCTGGAGTTCATTCACATGAACATTTTATCACAATTAAACATGCACCATATTAATCTGCTAATGACACAGTGAGAGTTCATCTTTATTCTAATTTCTTGTTTAATTAATGTTACCTCAATTTATTCCTCTTTCATTTATAAAGGATGTATACATGTGTGATTGTTACATTCTTAACTTTAAAACAGAACAGATTGTGAAATCTATGACTTTCATCCTATTATTTTTAACCTTTGATATCTTGTCATTTGTTAATATGAAGATTTTGCATTATTGAATTTAATAATAACAGGAGACCTTTTCCATTATTAACGTTCATGCTAATAATGTAATGACATTTAAAAATTATAAACTGAAATTAAAATGAGGGGATAAAAGAAAAGCAAAAAGGTGAAAGACAGAAACATCAGCAGGAAAGATGGAGGAATACAGAAGAGTGAGTCAAAGATGGGAGAGAGAGAGAGAGAGAGAGAGAGAGAGAGAGAGAGAGACAAGAATATCTCTCTGCTAAGAAAAGGATTACAGCCTTGATGTTTTTCAGATATTCATTTACTCAGGGGCATTTTAATCTAAGGGGAAACAAACCCTGCGATATCTTGTCTTGTGTGTCCCTGTTTGTGTCTTCTGTCTCATTTAATGTGTTTCTGTCTTCAGTTTAACTGCAGAACAAACACTCAGTTTACCAAGCAGCACAGAACACCACGTCACTGCCAAAATACCCCAAACAGCTCAAAGCTCACGCAAGCCTCAGCTCCAGTGAGAAACCCCACAGAGCTTCACTTCAGTCTGATCTGAGTCTGACTTCTGCATGAGCATCTGCTGTCCGCACCTCCTCATTAAACTGTGACAAGATCAACACAGGTGCACAGGAGAGACTTAAGAGGCTGTGAAGTTTAGAAACATCTCAGCTGTTTCACAGCACAGAGATCATCCCCAAAACATGCCAAATTCTTCATTTTTGTAGCTTCACATTGGTATATTTTTCTCTATAAAGTTTATTTATAGAGTCAAGTCTTTTTGCACCAAACAGTGTGTGACATTTCAGTTTAACATCACCACATTTACCCTTTCTCTGAACCTTACAATGAAACGGAGTGTTTAACTTACTGTACCTTTAAGACTTCTCTGTGCAAATCAACTGTTCTGATTTGCTAATGTCCACGTACTGTGGTAGTTCACATTTACATCATAATAAAAAGGTGTTGATATGTAATTGAGGGTAAACGTGAAGTCATCAAGAGTGGATTAAGTCTTGATTCCCATGACAACCTTTTTTCATGTTTACAACAAATACATGTATATATTAGTTATATTAACATCAATGACTAATATATTGAAATATTATATTACTAATATATCATACATATTCATTATACATATATATATGCATACCGTTTTTTCTGCCTAATGTTACGCATTAAGACAAGTGAGAAACGTTTCATAAGATTTACTGTCATGCACACTAGAGAGCACACAACAGATCAGATCTTTTCTTGGACTCCCAGCTGTGATGTCAGAGTTTTCTGTGGTTGTTTTGTGTGGTTTGGTCTCCGTCTTTCCTGTGGAGTTCCATCCACACAGTGTCTGTGAAACGCGTGCATCTGAGAGCCACTTTAACAGGCTGTATCATAGCCCAGCTCTGCTCCATCTCTACATGATGTCATTAGACTCTCAGCATGCATCAGGATGGTTTATTTCTACCAGGCTGCTTGCTGTTGTAATCTAACCCATAATGCCTTGCAGTGGAGGATTATATGTACAGTGACACACAGCAGCACAGCAGGTGGGGCTCTGAACAGGTAAAGCACAGGTAAGTGATGGACACAGTACATCATGTATATCATAAATAAACCTTATGTAAGGGTCTTTGAATAGCTTATTGTTTCAAACGACCAAGAAAAACTATCAGGTTTTGTCACGTTTAGGAAAAAAAAGCTTCAAAATAACACATGCTGAGTACAGCAGATGCCTGGTGCTTTTCTGTGCAGTTGAAGCAGTTCTGTGCATTCGGCTAGAAATGAGAAAAAATTAAAGGGCATAAATTTGGGAAAGCACAAACATGGAATAAACAGCTTATTGGAAATGTCAGAGCACGATCTCAAACAGAGTGGAGTGTATACAGAAATAACCACTAAACGCTCATCTGTCAGGAAAGTAATGAAAGATTAGACTAAACACTCCAGACACCTGGGGCACCAGAGTGTGGTATGATCACACACACACACAAAAACACACACAAACAAATTCATTTTTTCCAACCTCTGTAGTTGATTTAGCCTTCACTAAAGCCTTTCCTCAAACTGCAAAAGATCCCAGTGAGATTTGGGGTAAAATCCAAGGCTGAGTTTTGTCTGTCTTTTACGTCAGACCGCACAAAACACATCTTATGGTATTGGTCATGATCGACAGCGTTGGCTGGGCGATCGGCCGTGTAACGTTCTGGCAACGTAATTGACAGGCGAAATTGAAACGGCACCACGCGAACCCAAGCGAACCCTTGTGCTAACGTTCATAATGTTTTGCTTGGAAAAGAAGAGAGAATTTGAAGCGTCTGAGATCTGTTGTGGCTTAAAGCTTCATTCTTCAGAGCAAACTCAAAACCATTACCATAAAAAGTTAAAGAGAACACTATAGAATAAGATGTTTGTTATCTTCAGTTGCTGTGCTCCTATTCGTACACAACTGTTGTAACATTAAAAAACTGCATGGGTTCTGACACTCTGACAACTCTGAAGGCATCACACCATGCTTAACGCACACACAGGTGAAGGTCCTGAGCAGACACAAAAGAACATGATGGTGAATCTGCTCAAGAGTAATCCCAGAAATCTTACCTGACAGCCCAAATGAAACATTAGTTTGAGCTTCAAAGCTCCAGACACGGATTACCTGATCTCTGAAGATCAATGACTGTCACATCTGTAGCACCAGCTAAAGCTTAGAAAAGCCAGATAGTGTCCAGCCTCACCATTTATATCAATACACACCCTCCTCAAACCTGCCGACTGTATGTGTGTGTGATTCTAAAATCACACTGAAATCAAAATACACTCTTCCTATTTTTTATGCAATATCACAGTGCAAGTTATTTTTTTAATTCATGTGCCCTCGTAATCATTAATCTGAAACTGTACTAATCAGAACAATGACATCTGTTGCAAAGTTCGGTTCATGCAGACTTTAAGAGAAATCTATGCAGCACAAGGCAAAACAAGTTTGATTTTCTCAAATATCAATAACTGGATAGAGTATTAATAAATACATGTGTGTGTGTGTGTGTGTGTGTGTGTGTGTGTTAAGCCTGATTTAAAGTGCACACAGATCTAATCGTCAGGGTGGACTGTTTGCACTTTGTCTTTCGCTGTCATACTGCGATTGGATTGTTCAGACAGTGAGGTCAATATCCAACGCATCTAGATCGGTTGCTATAGTAACAATGTAAATATCAGCACGATGAACCAGGGATGTTCTGAGGGCATCTGAGAACAGCCAACATTGTGGAAGATGACGATGGAAAACTGAACTCACAGGCCGCATGAGAGGACATTTTAGAAGCAGTTTACGCAGTCATGCATACACCCCGTCCAAAATCACTGATGCGTTCACACACGGTGAGCACCACATAGTGTGCTATATGAGGAAAGCATTAGCAAAACCAAGTGGATTTAGAAAGAGAAAACACGTCACATATGCATCATGACCCAAATGATGAAAAACTTACTTGACATTTTGATCTGTCGTTCGATTTAGATTATAATTAAACTTTAAACAAATAGAGGAAACATAAGCGAGTTTAGATTGCTTTTATTTTTTGATTAAAAAAAAAAAGGGTTTGTGTCTGTAAAAATCATAAACAGCTTTATTTGCCAGAAACCTATAGTTTGTTTCCATTTAGTACACACCGTAAATGTGTGTGCTAGTGGTTCTATGTCAGCACTGGAATGACAGAGAGAACAAATATGTTCCTTTGTACTTCATTCCATCTCGTCTATTTTTCTGCTTTTCTCATCGACAAAGAACAACACCAGCCCCTCAGCCAACATATAAACAGTTCAGAACATGTCTGACGTCAGAGCGAATGAGCAGCAGTCAGATTCAGTCCGCTTACGTAACAATGCTAATCAGTCTGATTCCCAACAGCTGGACTGACTCATTCACACGAGAGCCGCACAGTACGAGATCTTCTCCTGACACTGCAGTGTCATCTGAGACGATTGCTCTGCTTGTTCTGTGTGATTTAATTCATGCCCGTTATTTCCTTTTTAAGCCATAATTCATAATAAATTGCATATGAAATCACCACCAAGTTATCAAAACAGAACGTCAGCTGAAGTTATAAAAACAGGACAATGAACGCTGTACGTTGTGAACAGTTGTAGTGAAAACACCACTACACTACCAATATGAAAAGTAAACGTAAATGTATGTTTTTTAAAAAGATGCAACAGCTCAAACTGAACAGAATGGAGTAAAATATCTACGAATCCACAGAATGTTTATCTCCCGTATTTTTACGTTTATTCTGTTTTATCGCAGTGGCACCATTTTTCACTTGTTTTAAATGTTAAAATTAATTGGCCAGTGCGGTAAGACTAAATATTCTGAATATCTTACACAGTGTTGCTTCTCATGTTAACGGATGTTTTTTTAAACATCTTCAGCTGTTTTTAGTGAAAAACAAGATAAAATACTTTTTACCAGCACATGAGCTGATGAAAGTTTTCTGGCTAATAGATCTCACTGAAGGATTGTGGGTAATGTTGTACTCCACAGGGAATTCAGCAATGCAACATGTTTCAGTCTTTGTAATTCAGCTGTAATCATACAGAACATTATCTCTACACAAGCATATGCTGCTGCCAAATGACCTGCGAGCTCGTGGTAAGCCTTGAAAGGTTTATGCCTTTTTGTTAAAAATCAGTTTTCTGTGGCATACTGAATGACATCTTAACTTCTGGAACCCGCCTACTGCCTTCTGTTAGACTACTGACAGCCTGTGAAAATGCCATGACTCCACAGCACAACGCAAAATTAAAACAGAACAAATGCTGAACTGTTTAGATGAAAGCTTAGTTTAACTATACTGCACACCTACCACAGACCAAAGACACTGAAGCATGAAAACAACTACATTCATTTACTCGTTTCACTCTAACATCTAATCACTGTGTATTCTTACAATTAATGCAAGAACTGAAATGAATAAACCAAGAAAAGCTACGATCACAGTCTCAACAGTACAACAGATTTGGAACTACAGAAAACTGAGAGGGTAAAAAGATTAAAACCAGCTCTGTTAGGTGACTGTAAATCAATGGTGCTTCTGTAGCATCTAACAGAGATGAACTTCTGTCATATTCTGTAATGACTCTGAAAAGAGCTTGTGATAATACTGATGTGTCAGCAGTTTTCTCTTTCTCTCTCATCCATCTCGCCTGCCCTTCCTCCTGTGTGGATTTGTGATTCAGTTTTGTTGAGTTATGTGATCGGGTCACAGTGTGCAGGAGCTCCACTCTCAGTCAAACACAGTTCCTCTCTGTTAACCTGCTGGAGAGAAGCTCCACTCTCAGTCAAACACACTTCCACTCCGTTACCCTGCTGGAGAGAAGCTCCAGTCTCAGTCAAACACACTTCCACTCTGTTACCCTGCTGGAAAGAAGCTCCACTCTCAAACACACTTCCACTCCGTTACCCTGCTGGAGAGAAGCTCCAGTCTCAGTCAAACACACTTCCTCTCCGTTACCCTGCTGGAGAGAAGCTCCAGTCTCAGTCAAACACACTTCCTCTCCGTTACCCTGCTGGAGAGAAGCTCCACTCTCAGTCAAACACACTTCCACTCCGTTACCCTGCTGGAGAGAAGCTCCACTCTCAGTCAAACACACTTCCACTCCGTTACCCTGCTGGAGAGAAGCTCCAGTCTCAGTCAAACACACTTCCACTCCGTTACCCTGCTGGAGAGAAGCTCCAGTCTCAGTCAAACACACTTCCACTCCGTTACCCTGCTGGAGAGAAGCTCCACTCTCAGTCAAACACACTTCCACTCCGACCCTGCTGGAGAACTCCAGTCTCAGTCAAACACACTTCCCTTACCCTGCTGGAGAGAGCTCCACTCTAAACACTCCCTCCTTACCCTGCTGGAGAGAAGCTCCAGTCTCAGTCAAACACACTTCCTCTCCGTACCCTGCTGAGAGAAGCTCCCTCTCAGTCAAACACACTTCCCTCCGTTACCCTGCTGAGAGAAGCTCCAGTCTCAGTCAAACACACTTCCACTCCGTTACCCTGCTGGAGAGAAGCTCCACTCTCAAACACACTTCCACTCCGTTACCCTGCTGGAGAGAAGCTCCAGTCTCAGTCAAACACACTTCCACTCCGTTACCCTGCTGGAGAAAGCTCCACTCTCAGTCAAAACACTTCCACTCCTACCCTGACTCCATCTCAGTAAACACACTCACTCTACCCTGCTGGAGAAAGCTCCAGTCTCAGTCAAACACCTTCCCTCCTACCCTGCTGGAGAGACTCCAGTCTCAGTCAAACACCTTCCTCTCCCCCTGCTGGAGAGAACTCCC
This sequence comes from Chromobotia macracanthus, assembly GCA_036877525.1. Lineage (NCBI taxonomy): Eukaryota > Metazoa > Chordata > Actinopteri > Cypriniformes > Botiidae > Chromobotia > Chromobotia macracanthus. The sequence continues at coordinate 3,603,420 of JAZGTH010000038.1, forward strand.
TCTCAGTCAAACACACTTCCACACCCTGCTGGAGAGAAGCTCCACTCTCAGTCAAACACACTTCCACTCCGTTACCCTGCTGGAGAGAAGCTCCAGTCTCAGTCAAACACACTTCCACTCCGTTACCCTGCTGGAGAGAAGCTCCAGTCTCAGTCAAACACACTTCCTCTCCGTTACCCTGCTGGAGAGAAGCTCCACTCTCAGTCAAACACACTTCCACTCCGTTACCCTGCTGGAGAGAAGCTCCAGTCTCAGTCAAACACACTCCACTTTACCCTGCTGGAGAGAAGCTCCACTCTCAAACACACTTCCACTCCTTACCCTGCTGGAGAGAAGCTCCAGTCTCAGTCAAACACACTTCCACTCCGTTACCCTGCTGGAGAGAAGCTCCACTCTCAGTCAAACACACTTCCTCTCTTACCCTGCTGGAGAGAAGCTCCAGTCTCAGTCAAACACACTTCCACTCCGTTACCCTGCTGGAGAGAAGCTCCAGTCTCAGTCAAACACACTTCCACTCCGTTACCCTGCTGGAGAGAAGCTCCAGTCTCAGTCAAACACACTTCCTCTCCGTTACCCTGCTGGAGAGAAGCTCCAGTCTCAGTCAAACACACCCTCCAGTACCCTGACTCCACTCTCAGTCAAACACACTTCCACTCCGTTACCCTGCTGGAGAGAAGCTCCAGTCTCAGTCAAACACACTTCCACTCCGTTACCCTGCTGGAGAGAAGCTCCACTCTCAGTCAAACACACTTCCTCTCCGTTAACCTGCTGGAGAGACTCCATCTCTCAATACCCTGGAGAAGCTCCACTCTCAGTCAAACACTTCACTTAACCCTCCGTTACCCTGCTGGAGAGAAGCTCCACTCTCAGTCAAACACACTTCCACTCCGTTACCCTGCTGGAGAGAAGCTCCAGTCTCAGTCAAACACACTTCCACTCCGTTACCCTGCTGGAGAGAAGCTCCACTCTCAGTCAAACACACTTCCTCTCCGTTAACCTGCTGGAGAGAAGCTCCAGTCTCAGTGAGAGAGCTGCTCATCTCCTGCACAACCTAGAGCTGGATGATCAGCTATTACTGTGCATTTATATCCATAACTCTACAGAGAGGGATGGATAAACCACACAGTACTGTCATTACAGTAAGGAATTATGGTATTTATGTACAAATGTGTATGCACACGTGTCTCCCTGCCTGTCTGTCTGTCTGTCTAGATAGATAGACAGATAGATAGATACACAGACAGACAAAGGCAGACAGACAGACTGATAGACAGACAGACAGATAAAAACAGACAGTTTTGGCAGATCACACATTTAGAAGTCATTCTGGACACAGCTGTAAGTGTAATATCAAACCCCAGATCTCAGCCTGATATCCATGAGGAAACAGATACACACCAGCACATGCGCACACTCTGATTCTATATCTGGAGTCCCAGCAGGAAATCAGCCCCTGATAACCCTCACCCACTGAACAGAACCTCCAGTCTACACCCATGACATGAAACTCTGAAGATCAGTCCATTCTCAAATCCTCCTGGAGAAAAATAAAATACAGCATACAGAGAGGAGAGAAAGTGTGTGTGTGTGTCAATGAGAGAGAGAGAATCAACCATCAAAATCTTTCAGAGAGATTAGAGGTAAAATCAGAGAGATTTAAAGCTAAAGTAAAAAGACTTTTTCTCATTCAATCTTAATATGCAGAGTCAATGAATGTCTCTGTAGATTAACTAGCAGAGCGTGACATTACAAACACAACCTGAACACACTGTGAGATTTAACACACATCACTGTTAAACAGACAGAGCTATAAAATACACATTCAGCAAAAAAAAAGGAGAGAGGATTTCCAGTATAATTTCCAGTGTAATCTCACAGTCACTGTGTGTTATTTCAATGTTAGCTGTTTCTCAAGAGAGAAACAGAAATAAATGTTTCACAGTGAGCTTTTAGCACATCTAAAAATACATCAATCTCATGCAACACACATTTCTCACTCCTGACTCCAAAAGATAAAACCACTAAATTATCATCCTTTAAATATTTGTGAGAAAATCTGCAATTTGTAACTTTTTTAACGCAATCTCTTCATTTATCCAAAACATGACAATTCTCATAACAGCTGTAATAAATTAATAAGTGATATCACACTACAAAAATCATGAATTGCACAACACTGTGTTTTCTCAGCTAAATCACCATTCCACATATAAACACAATCATTCTCTCTCTCTTCAGCTGAGTGAAGGTTCTTCCTTTTCCACAGAATGTTAATGAAAACCAACTCATTAACCAACTGAGTCTCTCTGTATCTCTCTAGTCTTGAAGTTAGCTTATTCTGGACAAAAACCGGTACACAGGAAGAGACGTCCTGACCTGCAAACAGTCGCACAGTTCATTTAGATTTTACGTGCTGTTAAAGGGCAGGTCAATCTGGACAAGATGATTTGGCAGACTGGTGTTGGGAAAAAATTGTGAGACAGCCACAAATGGTTAATAAGTCCCATTTGTCCAAAATCCCACAAGACATATTTGTATATCTGTACTTGAAGCATATTTAATATATATATATATTCAACAAACAAATATGATCTGATTGGCTGTGCGCCTAAAGCACTTTCGCTTTAATTAAGGACAAACAGGATGACTTGTTGCTGAAAACATGGCGGGTCAAACCTGGTCAGAACAGTGTGAACACTTCAAAGCCACGCGGCTGTTACTCCCATCTGCAACAGTGTTTTCCACAGCACACCCATACTGTACATGTGGGTTTTTATGAACTTTGCTGTACAAGCTAACAGTTTCTCATAAGCACCTTTATTGTTATTACGTCAGAAGGTTCCCGTGATGGATGGGGTGAAATCTCTCTCTTTTTCCCACACCTACCCACAGCAAAGCACGGCCAAACTGAACAAACTCAGCTCAGCCCAACTTTAACAGGACACCCCACTGAGCTCCATTTTTGGGAACAAAATGCTCGTCCAAATCCCCCAGAAGTCTCTTGCTGTACCTCTTTGATCTGATTCTAGTGCGCTGAGCGTCCCAGATCTCCGATCTCTATGTGTGTCTTTGGCTGTCTTGGGTTGTGCCTTTCTTCCCAACCCTCCTTCAGTTCTGGCCTGTGGATGCTCAGTCTCTCTAGGGGTTTAAGTTGGGCTGCTGAAGAAGCATCTGGCCAGACACTTTGGTTCATGCTAAAATTAAAACTTGACAATCTCCAAGAACTTGTTCTGATTTCTGTTGCTCTTTATGTTCTGTAAGGGAGTTGGGCTGGTCATGATCGGATCTGCTGGAACTCTTCTCTGAATCTTATTAACTTTCATAAAAAACATTACATGTCATTTTAACATCGGTTTGTTGTCAACTGAGGATTGAATTTAATTTCTCAGCCAACTCTTATTCACATCAGCCATTTTATAACTGTTGGATGGAGTCATAACTGAAGGATGTAAGGATGTTATCCGTCTTGCTAATTTTCAGACATTGGCAACTTACCCACCTGAACCCTGCACTTTAAAAAAAGTTGTAAACCAGTATCTGCAAAAAAACTGACTAACATAAAGGTGGCACGAACTTTTAAATAGTTTTCTGTGAGGAACACAGCTAGTTTTCATTCACTTATTATTCACTACTAATCTTCTGCTCCACCAGATCCTACGGTACAAATGGCAGGTTAAATGACATAGACATGACATTAATAAAGATCGCAACTGTTACCATGTCTAGAAACAGATCATAATGGATTTAAATTTTGATTTGTTTTTCACACAAAGCTCTTCAATTGCTTCAGAAAACTTGGGATGTGGCACTCAGGTCGTGTAATATGTTTTAAAGCTCAGCAGTGTAAATAATCACAAATGTTTGTAGACGGACAAACCGAAGCTTAAGGATTCTGCCATCATGTGTTTAAATTAAAAAAAATACTACACAATCATAATGACGTGAGTGGGTAGATAAATTTCATTTAACTCAAAAAAAGAAAAATCAATCTAATCAAGGTTGAGCTCTAAACAGAGAGAGAGAGAGTAAAGTAAAGTTTGTGAAGCTTTCAAAAGGGACTTTAAACATGGACACACAAGTATTTACTGCTGTAATAAAAGTGTGTGTGTGTGTACTGAGGCCATGTCTTTAGTTTTGAAATGTTTCTCTGTGGTCTGTGTGTACAGGATGTCTTGAGCAGATAAAGACAGACTGAGGAAAACTTCACAGCAGTAATGAGGTTCAGTGAGAAGGGTCCGGGTTACATCATCCTGCAGTCTGCACACATCAGTATCTGTGTTTAACTGCGGCGTAAGTTTCTGCTCTTTCATAATGAATCATCAGGCTGCTGAAACAAGAAATGTGCTCAGCATTATAACTATTCAAACCCCAACCTCTCAGAGTAAGGGTCAACAAACCCTCAGTGCCATGACTCTCATGCATTATAACCCTGTCAAAGCATCATCATGCTACAGAGCACATAAAATCATCATGCGCATAAAATGAAGCAGATTTGCATTTACTGACAGAATTAACAGTGCAGTTTCAGGTTCTAGGCTTTGGTTCTGCGAGAGCAGATGCTATATTGCTATTGTCATAACAAACAGCTGGTCAAGAAATCAACATATCTGAACGATCTACTCTATGCCCAGCTAACAATTTTAGGTTGTAAGAACATTTCCCTAATGTTTCCATTATAGAACAAAAATGTCAAAAATGATCATTCATAATGAGAACATTCATAATGTCCAGTTTGTTAGATATTGTATTAACGTTATTGCTTGATTATTATAAGAACATTATTCAAACAATTTTTAGTCTGTAATGTTTTTAAAACATTCCACTAACTACGTAAGATTAATGTTTTTGATAGATATAAAAGCGTTAAACAGTTCTACTAACGTTACTGCAAAAACATTTTTTAAACTTTGAGAGAACGCTAGCCAACGTTCTGAGAGCATTCCCTTTCAGCTGGGTCTGCTGAGATTCTGCTGTGTGCAACAGGCAGACACTTTGCTCTCCCATGAGGCCACATAAACTGAGGAGCTGAGAAAGACTGAAAATGCCAGCATGCCAAATGCAGCATGTGTATAAATTTCCAAAGACCAAACCCATTAACTAGAACAAACTTCCTTTAGAACAAAGCCCAGTGTCTGAGTCACTGCATTTATCAGTACAGTGCTGCTCTTTAATCCCTCTTATAAATGCACACTGTATATACTGTACACATACACAGATATACTGTGAATCACTGTCCTCTGTGTTATACATTCAGATTATAGAAAGTATATACACAGATAGCTGCTGTAGGGGGAAATGTGTCTCCCCTCTCTCTCCCCTGAATCCATCAAAGATGTCTTCGTCTAAAGGTCACCTTGGCTTGTCACTTCTTCTGTCTCTCACCCTCACTCACTCTCTCTCTCTCCTCTGGGAGGGCCACGTGCCCTTCAGTCACAGGAAGGCTGAGAAGTGCCTTACGCTGCATGTATCACAACTGCAGTCAGTTATTTGTCATATTTAGTGCCTGATAATTCAACAGACGTGCTGTTATATGGTTTCAGAGGTATAATATTCAGCGGTGAGTCACATCCTGGGACACAGGCCAGGATCTCTGTCTGTCACACACGTTACAGGTTTCACCAATACCATTGCTAGGTATGCTAGTTAAGGAGCTTGGGGGAGACAGCACACCCACACAGCATCCATAACACACTGTACAACAGACAGTTCAGGGCATCTAATTTAAGGAGGCAAAACAACATAAGACAAGAGTTTATTTAAAAACTAGCACTTTTAAAACCTCAAAAAACGTTTGTTTGCCCTGTTTCAGTGAACAGAAATGAAGAGACTGAATGATTAGAATGAGGTCTAAATATCAGCTCTCTAATTCTCATGTCCGTCTTTCCCATCGTTTCTAGTGGTTCCTCTGCTCTGCATGACATCAAACACAACGTGATGAGCTTCAGACTCCAGAAAACAGATTAATGTACTATAGACCCTTCACACGGTGTGTGTGTGTCTGTGTGTGTGTGCATGACTGCAGGAAACATATAAAATCAATGCATTCAGACCAATACACACAACAAGTCAATAGGACAACACAATAGATATACACTCAAACAACATACAACAACAATATACATTAGAACTTAATGCTATAATCTCTAGAACATGTGTTCATGCATCTTAAATACAGAAATAGTAATGCACAGAAATCTCACTACATCTAAATGAATGCAGTATATGATGCCTATATATATGATATGATGACTTTAAAGAAAGCATTGTCTGGACAGTTTGATGTGCAAATGACTTTAAACTAGCTAGTTACAGATTCTTTATGATCACGGCCAATTCTCCAGGCACAGCTAGGGGGCGCAACACATCATCCTCATGCTACAGTAAGTGTGATTTGAGATGGTACAGGTTAAACGTTTAATGGCTTTTTCCACATTTTCATCAACATAAGAGGACCTGTTTCCTCCAGCTCTTACTGTATTGTTTTATATTACATCATTCACATATTATGGATTGTAAAGGATCAGTTTTAATATTTTACAATAGCTGAAAGCCCATAATGACTGATCGCAAGTCTGAACACCAGAATATTTGCAGGTGCCATTTCATGTGTTGTGTGACTGCAGCATGTCAAACACTTTAACCAATCAGATGCTTTTTAACCGTTACTCGACCAATCAGAAGCTTCTTAACTGTGTTCTTTTCCAATGAAAGAGTTCTGCATGTGCTAAATGCTTTGCTGCATATATGTAACCCTTACATACAAAGTAAACCAGGATAGAGGGCAGTTTAACTTTGGTAGATTGGTAGAGCAGACACTAACAATGCCAAGATCACAGATTCGAATCCCAGGTAATACACAAGCTAAGAAAATATACACTTGGAATGAAGTGCGAGTCGCTTTGGATAAGCATGTCTATCAAATGCATCCATGAAAATAAATGTAGCTTGTGTTTCCAAAACGATTTACATATCTGGAAGCATTGAGAAACATCTAACAAGCGGCATCCAGTTCTAGAGATAAATCACACTAATGTTCAGCAGAAATGAGGTCACTTACATTATGGTTGTGTATTCTCATAAGACCAGAAGGGCTGTTTGACGTGAGATGTTGGAGTTGTTTGGCGTGAGATGTTGGAGTTGTTTGGCGTGAGATGTCCGAGTTGTTTGACCTGGGTCACTCCAGTTTTTTGGAGAGAATGCAGGGTGTGTCACATTTTGTTATGATTGAACCCCTGTCCAGGCCACCAGGGGAATATCATAACTCATTGAGCGTGTGACTGATAGAACACAGCTGCTGTTAAATGAGCTTTTGTTGACGTTGATCAAAACATCATAAACATGAACACACACCAACGCGCAAATATGACCAGGGGCCAGAACATGACAGTCAAGAGGTTTGAGTCAAGTCTCAGTTGAGTCAGAGAGCGAGAGGAGAGAGATGAGGTACAATCCAGAAAGTTTAAATCCAGCCTTATAAATCTAAATGAAGCTCTTAAGACATTTCCTAACAAAAACTGAAAGTATGTCCACAGAAGTCGCTAGAATGACATGAGGAAGCCCATGAAGATTCACACATAACATCTCTTTAATAGTTCAGAGATATCTCCTCAACAGAAATGAGAATAAAAAACAAAGACATTTGCTTAAGTCTCCAGCTTCTCTTATGTTTCTCCTGAGAACACCACAGGAATCTCACGTCTACCGTTTCCTACAGTTTCAGAAGTTTAATCTCAACAAAGTCTCAAGCTGGGCTCACATTTGCCAAGATACCAAAACAACAGTCAAAGACTGCAACATGAACTCTTCCTAAACCAAGTTTCTTAGCTATGCTTTCCTGATTAGCATCTGAGACAGTGTTAATACTTAAACTAAACATAACCAAAAACTCAGTTAAGTCTTGTGAGCTATCCTCTGAGAAATAACAAATAATAATTTCCTCTATGTGAAGCGATGATTTTTTCCCATTTTGTGTGAACTAATCCTTTAAGATGTTTCCTATCAAAAACTGAAGACACTCCCTAAATCAGATTCATCCAGATAAGATGAATGCTGAACACTGAACTGTAGCAGGAGAAAACAGAAACATAAGAGCGTGGAAAAACAGGAAAACCGTCCGGATCCATTAAAGTCACAAAAATGAAGAGTTTGAGTTTAGATTTTCTGTCCAGACAGCTTTCATGCAACTTTAATATTCACAAAAACCAAAATCAGATTTCTGCAGTCTCACGCATGAGAGGTTAAGCATGTCAGTTCCAGGGCAGAAGAACCAGAGACATCTCTGCTATAAAAACAGCAGTATAATTGTGGAACTTTTCCTGGGGGAATCTGCTACTTCCAAAACAATTACTTTCAATTAAATCTCATTCTCTCTGTAAGAAGGTGTGTGTGTATAAGTAGCGGGATATGGCAGGATCAGTTAACACATCGGCCCCTAGATATTTAGGATTTAGGAGCACACCATCTCCAAACACGACCCTCAGCAGCACTCTTAACATGTCTGACTGAAGCAATCATAGTGATGAATCAGTCTAATGTGTCTGGACGTGAAGTACGTGTTCATGAGGATGATAAGTCCATCACATTAATCTCCAGCAGTAAACGTCTGATTTTCACCTCGATTAATCTTCTAAATGGAGGACACTTTCTAATCATTAGGGAATATGAGCTGGGATCAGATTGTGCGTCATGCGCAGAGGATGATGGGTGAAAACTGTGGACAGGCTGCAGTGGTTTCGACGGTACAGTCTTAGGCTGTAAAATCATTCAGTGAAACTAAGAGAGAGCGGGGTGTGAGTGTGGGCAAAAAAAATCACGGCTTCTCTATCTGTGTAGACAGCTCACTGCACACCCACCACATCTGAGATCAGCCGAGGCCAGAGGTTAAATCATTTCAACTTACATCGTATATCTCAAAAATCAAACCTGAAAACTCATGCCCCGTGGGGTAACTGTGAGGGAGAATTAACCCTACCCCACCCTGACACACGCATACACACCAGCAGAAGAAGAAACTTTCAGACTGCAGAAGAATCACAATAAAATGTCTGTTCATGAAACATCCACATATGAACTGACTAAAACTAAAACCAGCCAGAGCTGATGTCTGCAAGAATATCACGTTTATTAGTGCTGTCTTTATATTACACATATAAATGTAAGTATTAGTGAGAATGAAATAAATAGGAGGTGCATGAAAGTATACCCAGCACTTTAATCATAACATTTATGTTTTAATGCTGTATCTGTGTTCTGTACTGTGTAACTCTCATCTGTGTAATGCATTGTGTGAGTTTTGGATGATTTTGTCTCTGTGTGTTTTCACCACGACTGTCACGCACGCAAAATACAGCAAGACCGACAAACCGGTTCACTCACCGGATATCTCGGTTTGCGGGACTCCGTTCAGATTGAAGCCCTTGCTGTTGTAAAACTGCCGGAGGTCCGAGCATGTCTTGGGTTTCCCGTCCCCGAGCACCGGCCCGGTGAGAGCGCACAGAACCAGCAGCACGACAAATCCCATCCTGGACCGACGACGAGTGATGTGCAACCCAAATCCCAAAGCAGCGCGTCCGTTCCCACGCATCCAAACAGCTGGTGTGTCCGAAAGCCTCCGTTTCCCGGTCTGTCGCTCCGCAGACGCACCGGTTCGTTCCCAAGCGCAGTTTCTTATTCAGTGACCTGAGTTCAGTCCAGCGGTCCTGTAAGAGCCGGGACTAAAACAACTTGTTACGCTGAGAGGGAGCGACACGGTCCGGCGCGCTCAGCGGGTCCGGCGGCGGCGGCGGCGCGGGGAGATGCGGCTGCTGCGCTGGCTGTGGCTCGAATGCGCGCCGGAGCTGCTGGCGAGCGGAGGCACCGTCTGCAGGGCACCGGGTTCATCTGCAGAGATCCTCCACAGGATGTTACATCAAATCGGCCCGCTGGCCAATGAAGAGGCGATTGCATTTCATTCCCCCACAGACTCGCTAAACTGACAGCAGAAAATCTCGCAGATTTCTGAAGTCATTTGTGGGGGATTTCTGGTTCTGAATCGGAGATTATTATCCAGGATTGCGGTCTGATCTCGGGCACCAGATTCAATGTATTATAATATTTGTACTGAAATGTGGAATTTCCATCATAACTGAGAAACGATCACTATACGATCATATATATAACTAAAGACTATAGACTATACTATAGACACTATACTGCAATTATATAACTAAAGACTATAGACTATACTATAGACACTATACTGCAATTATATAACTAAAGACTATAGACTATACTATAGACACTATACTGGGAATTATATAACTAAAGACTATAGACTATACTATAGACACTATACTGCAATTATATAACTAAAGACTATAGACTATACTATAGACACTATACTGGAATTATATAACTAAAGACTATAGACTATACTATAGACACTATACTGCAATTATATAACTAAAGACTATAGACTATACTATAGACACTATACTGGGAATTATATAACTAAAGACTATAGACTATACTATAGACACTATACTGCAATTATATAACTAAAGACTATAGACTATACTATAGACACTATACGATCATATATATAACTAAAGACTATAGACTATACTATAGACACTATACTGGAATTATATAACTAAAGACTATAGACTATACTATAGACACTATACTGGGAATTATATAACTAAAGACTATAGACTATACTATAGACACTATACTGCAATTATATAACTAAAGACTATAGACTATACTATAGACACTATACTGGAATTATATAACTAAAGACTATAGACTATACTATAGACACTATACTGCAATTATATAACTAAAGACTATAGACTATACTATAGACACTATACTGGAATTATATAACTAAAGACTATAGACTATACTATAGACACTATACTGGAATTATATAACTAAAGACTATAGACTATACTATAGACACTATACTGGGAATTATATAACTAAAACTATAGATAACTATAGACACTATACTGGAATTATATAACTAAAGACTATAGACTATACTATAGACACTATACTGGAATTATATAACTAAAGACTATAGACTATACTATAGACACTATACTGAATTATATAACTAAAGACTATAGATAACTATAGACACTATACTGGGAATTATATAACTAAAGACTATAGACTATACTATAGACACTATACTGCAATTATATAACTAAGACTATAGACTATACTATAGACACTATACTGGAATTATATAACTAAAGACTATAGACTATACTATAGACACTATACTGCAATTATATAACTAAAGACTATAGACTATACTATAGACACTATACTGGAATTATATAACCAAAGACTATAGACTATACTATAGACACTATACTGGGAATTATATAACTAAAGACTATAGACTATACTATAGACACTATACTGGAATTATATAACTAAAGACTATAGACTATACTATAGACACTATACTGCAATTATATAACTAAAGACTATAGACTATACTATAGACACTATACTGGAATTATATAACTAAAGACTATAGACTATACTATAGACACTATACTGGGAATTATATAACTAAAGACTATAGACTATACTATAGACACTATACTGCAATTATATAACTAAAGACTATAGACTATACTATAGACACTATACGATCATATATATAACTAAAGACTATAGACTATACTATAGACACTATACTGGAATTATATAACTAAAGACTATAGACTATACTATAGACACTATACTGGAATTATATAACCAAAGACTATAGACTATACTATAGACACTATACTGGGAATTATATAACTAAAGACTATAGACTATACTATAGACACTATACTGCAATTATATAACTAAAGACTATAGACTATACTATAGACACTATACTGCAATTATATAACTAAAGACTATAGACTATACTATAGACACTATACTGCAATTATATAACTAAAGACTATAGACTATACTATAGACACTATACTGCAATTATATAACTAAAGACTATAGACTATACTATAGACACTATACTGGGAATTATATAACTAAAGACTATAGACTATACTATAGACACTATACTGGAATTATATAACTAAAGACTATAGACTATACTATAGACACTATACTGCAATTATATAACTAAAGACTATAGACTATACTATAGACACTATACTGCAATTATATAACTAAAGACTATAGACTATACCATAGACACTATACTGCAATTATATAACTAAAGACTATAGACTATACTATAGACACTATACTGCAATTATATAACTAAAGACTATAGACTATACTATAGACACTATACTGCAATTATAGTATAGTCTATAGTCTTTAGTTATATAGACACTATACTGGGAATTATATAACTAAAGACTATAGACTATACTATAGACACTATACTGGAATTATATAACTAAAGACTATAGACTATACTATAGACACTATACTGGAATTATATAACCAAAGACTATAGACTATACTATAGACACTATACTGGAATTATATAACCAAAGACTATAGACTATACTATAGACACTATACTGGAATTATATAACTAAAGACTACAGACTATACCATAGACACTATACTGGGAATTTTCTTAGAGGTTTACAACATTAGAAGCAATGTGGAATGCATTTTACAAAATATCAAAATTTCACAAAACTAGTATACTGCCTAGTGCGCAGTACAGTAAATATACAGCCAGTTGGGACTGTGTACCCTGTCATCACAATTGTCAGATAACCACATTATGTGCATCTTATAAAACCAAACTGACACGAGTATAAACTTAAAAAGGTTTACATGTACATTTTTGCATTTGTCAGGTACTTATCCAAAAAGACTTGCAGTGCATTTAAGGTATCTAATTTATCCTTTACATGCATTTGTGAACCCATGACCTTTGTGCTGCTCATGCAGTGAGCTACAGGAACATTTATTATTGAAGATTTCTCATCCAGTTTTGAAGTCTAAACAATGTTAATAAGGAATAAAACAATATTAATAATATAAATTAGCTCCCAACCAGACCATTGTGTTAACCAATATGATTCCAGGGCCCTTGTAGGACATTAAAGTAAAAGAAATTAAAAAAAGTTTGAGATTTCACACAAATTCCTTTATTTGACCAATATTAGCAAGAACACATTTATTTCTCCAACACAACACAAACAGGGTTCTGCTAAATATTACACAATATCCAACAGGATTCTGAGTCTCCAATAAGGTCTTACAGAATAAAATGAAATTCCTTCAGGATTTTTTGTCCAGGGAAATTATCTCGCTTTCTATCATCCACAAAATGCCTCTCGATAAGCCAGTGGAAGATTATGTTGAATTATTTATGAGGTAAATAACAGCAGAATCCAGCCTCTTTATGTCGTGCAGTTCATGTAATTTTCTGCCATATTTATTACGGTCTCAGACTGTCAACCCCTCTGTGGACAGGCAAGATCTTGACATGCTACAAAGATGCACACACACACACACACACACACACACACACACACACACACACACACAGTTGTTTCTTGAGAGCCACAGTGTTTGAGTCATGTCTGAGGCCTGCATTTTGACAAATATGACAGGAAACACTTTCTCACGCTGAGAAAAATAAGACCAGCCCTTGGGTCACAAACACAAGAGCCGGCAGAATATTAAAAAAGATAATTCAGAGTAAATGTATTGCAGCACAGAGAATAAAGAAGACAGAATATAAACAGAAATTTGATGGAAAACAGTGCCACTTAAATGGGTGAGCAATAACTACACACAGAGTTACACAGACATTTGACTTACGTAAGAACTGAGAGAAGCTTCCAGGGACATTTATGTGAGTCAGAGGTCCACACGGACAGCAGACTGAAGCACACACCCGGCCTATACTTCTGAAGTCCAGATCCTTCTCTCTGAGTTACTACACCCAGACATACAGATTCTCACGAGCCACAACCACCTGAAATACAGAGCAAAAACTAACACATTTCACGGCTTTTGTTCTTTTTGAAACCAGCTGTGATCTCTGTGAAGTGTCATGATAAACACAACCAGTCAGCTCTGAAGTCGTGTTCTTAAATGTTTGAAATGTTTCATAGACAAAAATATAATTGTGCCAACAAATCAATTTCTTTCATTACACTAACTACAATTTTATTTAAAATGGTTTTTGAAAAGGGTGACATACTGAATAATGAAGAAAAGTATCTAATGAGAGGCCAGCATCCGGTTTAAAAATCATCTCAGGTGACGCCTAAGAAAACTGGGTGAAAAAAAGCCATGAGAACATTTTAGCAAATTCTGTGCAAACAGTTCCGATCTCTGAAGGAGTTCTGTGAATGAGAAACAAATTCATCCCATTACGAGAATAATGAAACACTGGCACATTCTCACTCACAGGCTCTGAGCTGAGTTAAGCTGAGCTGAATTTCATGGCACAGTTAACCAGAGGTGGATCTGATCTGGAGTGTGTACTGGTTCCCTCACAACAGTCTCACATGTGGTTGCCTAGTGGTGTGTGAAACCCTCAGAGAACTAAAAGAGCATTCAGTGGTCTGGTCCGGTTAGTCAGGTCATGTGATCAAAGCTCTTTCGGGGAGGGCTGACTTATCTCTGCCTGATTCACATGGCTGGTCATCACAACACACATGCACATCTGTTATGTCATGAAAAGACATGTTCCTGCAAACACATCTAAACAATATTTATTTTATTTTATTTTATTTATTTAATATAACAATATTTAATTTATTTCATTATTTGTAATTTTTCTGAAGAAAAACTATGTAGGTTTTTGTCATTCATGGCTGAAGATAAACCATGTGGGACATGTTACACATTTAAAAAAATCTGTCTAAATTCCCTCTTTAAGCACTGCAACAGAGTGACGTGGGAACCAGGCTTGCTCCCGTGGCTCTGGGCTGGTTGTCATGGCAGGTGGCAGAAGATCTGCTGTGGGTTCTGCTGTAACCATTACACACATAAGCTTCTCTGCCCATGTTTGCTTCAGACAGACTCATTCAAGTTTTATTGGACCTGACCATGAAAGAGCCGTCTGCCTGATGAGGAACAGAAGCTGTGTGTGTGTGTGTGTGTGTGTGTGTGTGTGTGTGTGTGTGTGTGTGTGTGCGCATGGCACTACTGTATATGCAAAGGTAACACAATGAGACACAAACGTACAGTTTCACAAATATGAAATCAATAGACTGATGATGCTAATGGGCTCTCTCAACACACACATGACTGATTCACAATATTACAGAGGACGTCTCATAGACTTCCATTGTTTTTATACCAGGCTAATGATAAAACTTTCTTATAGCCCTACCTCAAAACCGACCCACACACACCTGTAAACATTAAGATTTTAATGAAAACGTGATTTATGAACCATTTCACACTTCACCAACCTCACTTTAGTTATTAGGTTTCGCAATATTTGTGAGGATATTTTCCAAAATGTAATATAGCAAAATATAGCTAGTATAGCCAAACGTGAAAGCAAAGAGTGACATAAAAGAGGTTAAACAATAAACAGAATCTGAAAACGTATCAAGAAAGCGATGCTATATATACACACAACTATATACTATATATGAGGGGGTTTGTTGGTGTTTCTAGACATGTTGGCATGAGAATGCAAGTAATTACGGCGTCAGAAAAAACACAACACACACACACACACCACAAAAAGAACCACTTTCAAAACTAGTAAATGACTAGGACAGCTACTAAAAGGTCTCTGTATAAAGGCTGTTTCCAAGAATCATAGTCATTATGTATATGTAACAGTATCATATAGATCAGTGTATATGATCAGCAGTGGATGTCATGAAGACATGTATACTCACCTGCGTTGTTCTGGTTGCTGGCTCTGCCTGTTCACACTCCACAGTTTAAAATGCAGCTGTCCCTGTCCTGAGTTTCATGTAGAAACTGTCTGGCCACATAACCTCGTTGTACACAAAGTCATCATTCTGAGAGTGACAACTGCATTTACAATTCACATTGTGTGTATGGAACCGAACTGAATTCGTTGTTAATGCAGTTTTTGATGCTGACAGCTGGTCTGAGGTGCAGAAATTAATGTTTTTACTTCGCTAGACTAGAAATGAATTAAAAATGCTAATACATACCCTGCACTGGAAGATCACGCTGTACACACATTTGTATCTTTGTGAAAGGTGTTTTCTGCATTTCTGTCATGAAAACAAATGCAAATATAGACTGTGTGTAGAAAACGAAGTAAACTGTTTAATATATGAGTGTTATTTACATTTGTGTTGCATGGTTTCAATATAAATGTGCTATATATAATACTGTACAATATGCCACATGAATATAACAGGCTGCTTTGTGTGAGGGGTACACAGAAGGATCATTACTGTTTGGAGGGGAAAACTGTGAAAACTGTAAAAAAACAAAATTTTGGAAGAAACAGCTTATACAAAGTTGATACTGAGGAAGAGCAAACGTGATTCTCACACTGCACCACATATTGTTAACAAATCCTACATTTAATAAATTAGTATCATATCTCTTCCTTGACACCATAACATTTTTATATGAGTTTAAACACTCCCATAAGCTCCCACTGTCTTCTACACAATTTAAATACACCAAATCTGTCAGAGCAATGAAAGTAAGTGACATATACTGGCACCTTTAAATGTTCCTTAGCTGGTGAGGCCTTTTGTTCTTAAAAAAAGAGCTTCATGGGAAAAATTCAGGCGACACACACTTAAGACAAATCAACCACACACTCCGCAGAAACCTTTAACAAAGCCTTAGGAAGGATAGAGCAAAGGTCTGCCGCACGTTGATGATCTCTAAAACAAAAGCCTGCCTGTCGGAAAGTAAACGCTGTAAAATTGTTTTTTAAAAATGAAATTGCACAAGGACAAATGACAATACTGAAAACAACCAGATCAAGACCTTAACGTCCTGCCTGAATTCATTCAATTCCAGTCAGAAGAATGAGAACATGGAACTTTAAAAATCAGTATTTAGATAAACCCTCAGTCCCTTTTAAAGACACCCCAGCTAACAACTTTAGGTTGTTGGAACATTTCCCTAACGTTTCCATTAAGTAATGAAAATGTTAAAAATGTTATTTTAAATGTTCTAGGAACATTCAAAACCAGTTTTTATACATTGTATTAATGTTGCTTATAAGAATATTTATATTATATAATTCTGTAACATTTTTAAAATGTTCCAGTAACTACTTAATGACATTTTTGATACGATATATAATGTTAGACAAATGTTCTACTGACGTTAAAGCAAGAACATTTTTGATAACTTGGAGAGAATGTTAGCTAATGTTCTGAGAACGTTCCCTGTTAGCTGAGACATGGTTGTAATTCTGAAGCACACCCCAAGCACCCTTGGCTTTACTTGTAAGAGTACAATTTTCAAAATGTCCTCAATAATAAAGTGAAAGATGTGATAAAGATTTGTGATGACTTTGTGGTCCTCACTAGTAAATTGAAAGAAACATAAGTGCCAGATATATTTTTGTATTAAATCTAATAGTGTTAACAGGTATAATGGTTGGTTTAGGGGATAGAACATATTTTAGCCTGGTACAAAAAGAGTGGAAGTCTATGAGATGTCCTCACTATGTAGTGTGTGAGGCTGATCTTCAGACATCTTTCTTAGTCTTTCAGACTATTGATTGGAGGGTGTCCCTCACCCTGATGGGGGTTTGGCTTCTGTGCCCCTGCATTCTTAAACACACTGATCAATAAGACACACACATATACATGTACTGATAAATCCATTCCCAAACGTGTGCATGCACACTCATCCATGCATCCATCCATCCATTCATCAATTCATCTATGATTCTCTGGCCAATTGTTTTACCACCCTATTACCTACCTTCTTAACTAGGTGGCTAACTACCTAGGTCTACAATATATTTACCACAAACAGTCTCTTTGTTTTATTGGAAAACATCATTTTGTGTTGGAATATTAGCTCCATTTCATCTGTCAAATAAACATCAGCTCAAGAACAGCAAAAGAGAGAACGAGAGACAGAATTAGAAAGCAAAACAGAATGAAAGAGAGAGAGAGAAGCTGTGTTGTTCTCATGAAAGCTCTCTTTCTGTGAATTCTCCACAACTCTGTGTACACACTCACCATTCAGTGGCATTAATGGGCTCTTTTGTACTGGGAGAACTGGGAAAATGTACAAAACTCCACTGACTGGAACCACAGAGCTCAGAACTACTGATATCTGATCCTTTTACTGAACTGAAATAATGAGGAGAATTCAGATCTTCAAAGACATCTCCTGGAACAAAGACCTGCGAAAGAATATCGCAAAGCGATTCATATTCAGTGAGTAATGTTCAAAAATAGAGCCGTACATGCTCTGACAGAAGCCTTGTTCAAGAACCCGGCACTAGCCAAGAGAAAGAAAGTAGGTTAATTTGTAAAGAGTTCTTGATTTGTTTGAGGTTCCCTCGAGATGATTCCATCTGTAAAATAAGAGAAAAGTTCTGAGGAGAAACAGCTCAAGAGGTGCTGGAGGGCTTGTAGAAGGGTTTGGAAAGTAGCTCAGAGACTCTTTACGGTTATCAATCAAATACATTTACATACATTAGATGCTGTTTCCATTCTGAGGAGAAAAACTGTCAGATGTCATGACATTTGCATATGAAACACTCAGTGGTACATGAGATTCTTTCCCCCAGTTTCAGTATTCTCCATCTGTTCTTCTCAATTCTACTGTATTGTCCTTGTATTTATTGTATGATTTTACAGATATTTCACTAAAGCTTGTCTCCTGATTCCACACACACTACTGTTTCCTGTTTTCATGCCAGGCAGCGACTTGTTTAATTTGCCCTCATTCCGCTGTAAAGACCACATGACCTTGACAGCCAGTAATCACAGTGCTTTTAACTGAATGGAAAAGACCAGTTTTGACATTTTGATAATAACTCCTTTTGTGTTCAGTTGGAGAAAAGGCATACATCCTTCAGGCAACACAAGGAAAGATTTTTCAGTTTAAAGCAAATGATTTGTGGATGGTGCCACTCCACAGCGTTTTAGACAAAATCTCAGTCTGTTTTATTCAGGCAAGTCTGTTTGTTGCAGAAATAACAGGAAATATGCCAAAAAATATCATTCCTGTTAAGAAGGATTACTCTCATTATATGAATCATACAAGAAAATCACATGAAGGACTGGACACGCATCTTTATATTATGTTGTATGTGTGCCTCAGACGGGCCAATATATCATTCACATCACTTTTGCTGTCTTTATCTCTCCTTATCCTCTCCACAGAGTCTCCATAAGGTGTTAATGTGACTGGATTGAGCCAAAAAGATCTGGGTTATTCCTGTACATTACCATCTGAATGTCAGTGAATCAGACGGATACAATCTCACACACACACGCTTTTCTCTTTCTCATCTGCAGTAGCTTTTCCAAAGCCTCTGTCTGTTTTCATTTAATAAACCTCAGAAAATCTTCACATTCCTGCGGGATTCGCCTTTATTATCTGGATCTGGACACACAGCACATCAGGATCCATGTTTAATTCTGCTGCTCATATACTCAGATAAGAGTTAATAGATTCAACTCTCCAGCCACTACAGAGAGAGAAAGAGAGAGAGAGAAATAAATGCTAAATTTAAATTTATCTAGCATTTATTTAAATGCTAAATGCTTTTTGTGCACATATTATAAAATCACCTGTAGATCTTCTGTATTTCAGGTGTGCATTAGTCATGAATTTTTTTTTGGTGAAGACCCAAAGGAAAATGTTATTGCTCAGCTGATCCTCTTAATATTCCACCCAGAAATGAAAAATCACATCATTTCCTCACGCTCATGTTCATCCAAACCTGTACGACTTTCTTTCATCAGTGGAAAACAAATGAGATCATTACACACAATGATCCAGCTGATCTTTCTGTACAATGAAGGGTGACAGGAGGCATAAAGGAGGAAAGATTATGAAATTAGTGCTCGGATCATATGGATTTCAGACAAATACAGGAAGATCTAAATGTACTACCTGCGGTACCTTTAACTTCTCCAACTGTTCAGCCTCTTCACACAGAGCATCTAACTTATTCATTAGTAAAACTGCAAACAAATGTTTGGACTGCAGGAAAACACGTTTGCTTTGCAGTTACGTCCGTGACATGACAGTCTCAATAAACCTCTTCATTACTTCTTCCAGCAGAAGATCCAAAACCCCAGCTGCATTCTGAATCATAAACATGTATTAGTACATGCAGACAGAAAGCAGTAAGTTACAGTAAAGCTCTCCAGCTCTGAGGTGGCATCTCACTGCGGTTGTGGAATCCACTTTCACACCGCAACACTTTATGCTGTGTGACTGGCTCGGATTTGAATTGAAGCATTGTTAACAAAAAGGGAAAAGAGAAACAGAAAGAGAACAAGACAGTTTCAATGTATCTGTGAGAAGCATGAGTTCAGGTTCACGTTTACATTCATATTTTTCAGACAGACAGACAGGAGGCAGACATTATTGGAATAAAGAAAGAGCATGGCAGACAGACGGGAACAGAGTGAGACAGAAACCTTGGAGACAGACAGGAAAAGAGAAAGAGGCAGGCAGGAATTAAGTCAAAAATAGAGTGAATGTAGAGCCACAGACAGTCTGAAAGACAGATTCAGAAAGACAGAGAAGAGGCAGACAGGAATAGAGTGAGAGTGAATGTGAGACAGACAGGAACAGAGTGAAGGTCTTGTGTTTGGGTTACTCAGCTGACGCTGCTCTGGAAGCATGCAGAGAGAAAACACTATTTATGGCTTCCAGTTATACAAGCTGACTGCATGTGTGTGAGTTGGTATTCCTCTGCTGTCAGTCTGTCGACAGGTAGCTCCAGTATACTGTACCGCAGACTGTACAAGAGAGAAACAGTGACAGATTTAATGGTCGAAAAGGTCGATACAAATTGTGAAAGTGTTATATCAATAAAATTGAAATGATAAATGATAAAGGCAAACAGATTCACTTACTGTCAGTAATTGAGAGACTTGATTCAATGCTGGTGATAGATAAATGCTTGTTTTCATAAATCTGTTACAATGGTAGTTTTTACACTGTAAAACTACAGTGCTGTTACCATGCTGTTTGGGGGGGACATGACATTTTTGTAGTATGTTGATATGTTAGTTTTTTAGTATCATGTGAGTGTCTTTGAAGTCCACTGGTGGAAACATCACAGGATATGAATATGGTAATCATTTAATATCGTGGTATATATCAGAACATCACATGCTGCATGGTACCACACCAACACGTTTCTGTAAGGGCTAAATGTAGCTAAATGTGACAAAGGAGCTTTCTTGTGGCATTCACATTTCAGGACTGGCACACACATCAGTGGAAGCAGGGAACTAGAAACCATTCTCACAGTTTCTCCACGTTTAAACCTTCACTCCACACTCTGGGTTTGAGTTTAAAAAGCTATGACATAATGGTTGCAGAAACGAGAAAAGCATTCATTCATGATGAACCTGTTGCCCTCTAACTTTACTGTGTAACTCCCTCAAGCTGTAAGGTTTAAGATATGCTAAGTTTAGCACCTCTAGAAAGGAAGGAAGGGAACTCTAGGTTAAAATGGGCTACAGGATCAGTTTCTAATATTCACATAAGCGGCCCCTCCAAAAGAAGGGCCAAGAAGACCCTCCAACACATTTGACTGCATTACTGTCTCTCCCTAGCTAGCAGGAAATGTTCTCAGAAATGTTGGCTAACGTTCTATAAAAGTTCTCTCAAAGTAGTTGTTCATACAGTAAGAATAGTCACCGTATGAATAATAATATACAATAATAACATTTTTTACATTATATTTTGTATATCAAAGACTTTATTAATAAGTTGCTAGTCATTCTTAAGCTGTTAGTTATACTTAAATTGTAACATTCTTAAACCCAGCAATAACGTTAATACAACATCTAAAAAAACTGTTTCATTTTTAACACTTATATTACTTAAAGGAAACGTTAGGGAAGCGTTCTTACAACCTAAACTTGTTAGCGGGTTCTCTGTCTCTCATCCTGTGCTATTTTAAAGCTGTGTGCTGCCTGGGCAGTTGTGTTAACTCCAGTAGCTGCTATATTAGCTTTGCTGTGTGCTAGACTGACCTGTCAGCATTACTGACTGAAGGGACACAGAAATAACTGCAGTCCTACACAGCCAAAAAGAGAGACAGAGAAAGATTCCACAGCGAGTTTCACATGGAAATTATTGAAATTTAATTAAACGGTTAAAAAATTAAATTTAGGGAAACTTAAAAGGAAACTGCGGGGGAAAGACGAACAAACCACAGACCAGGTTTTGCTGTCCATGTGGGAATTAAATTTCTCTAAATGTCCACAGAAATGTAGCCAAGCCTGAGAAAACCTTCTCTGTGGAAAAAAAGGTTCATAAAGGAACAAATTATTAGCTCTGTTCCAAAACCAAATGAGATCCTGTCCAGCCTACAGAGAAAGCTGCCTTCTAAACATCCCAACAGAAATGAAATCCAGTTAGTAACCCATTCAAAACATCCTTCATTAAAGCAACCGATTATATGATCAATTATGAACCACACAGATACTGATGTTAGCATGTTGATTAACTAGTGATCTGCCCATCACACATATCATAGAAACAGAACAAGCGGTCAAATCAAACGCACAGTTCCTTTAGTTCTGCGAGCGCTGAAACAACCACTTGTCACCAGGTTTGTGAAACGAGCAGAGAATCATTTTATTAGCCATTGAATCAACTTTTCATATGCGTTGTGTGTATCTGTTAGGTCTTCAGTAGCTTCATTATACGAGCTGTATTTTCATTCAACAGTACCAACCAAACAATGATGAAACAAACAAAACTTACAGTCCACATGACCTACAGGCATGTTGAAATGGTGAATTTAAAATGGCATCCAGTGTTACATTAACTGGGGGTGGTCAAATGTCAAAGGATTTTACTTTGGGATGTTTTGGTGTATATGTTTTGGGTCACAATCTGTTAATCTTGAGCAGCCCAAAGAGTCTCTTGGTGCCGTAATCACAGTTAGGTTAACTTAACATGACCTTAAAGATTTCTGACACATTTGTGATATGTAAAGTTTACGCTTACATTTATGTGTAATGTCCGAATATTAACTGTTGCTATGGTTACCACCTCAGACAAACGCAAGAGGATGCGTCTGATTAACCAAGTGAAAACTTGAAGTTGAAGGCACTTCAACCAAACTGTAAGCTCATTTTTAACTCAAATCTTTAAAAAAGATGCTGTTGAAACTGCTTCATATGAGGCCTGTGACTTCACTGTAAAGATTCTGTAATTCATGGCTGCTCATAGCTTATTGCTTACAGTTTAATACTGTTTAAGTTGCACCCTTGGTTTATCTGCTTTTATAAGGCTGACTGGTTGTTTTGCAAATGTTTACGAATGCATGATTTATCCACATATAAAACATTGTAAAACTAATTTCAGATATGAGAGAACTAAAATGTAGCAAATCATGTGCAAACAGGAACGACAAATACAAAAAAAACAGCATAATATTAAAAAACATGTTTACAGGCTCATTAGAGCTTCTTTGCTTCTGTATAAGAACTAAATTACGGTTTTAATACTGACTCTTAAATGTTAACATACAACAGGCAATAGAAATGTTTTCTTGTTGCTAAGAACAGACTAAAGAAGCTAATATAGAAATTATTTGGTATTTCTAAAGCTCTTGCATTGCTTTAAGTTCATCATTTATAAAAGAAAAGCATTCTGAATATCTGTAGGGCTTTAAAAACCCTTTTATGTATTTTTAACTTTTCTTCCATCAAACATAACAGAACATTCAAAAAACCTGTACCACACATTTTTAAACATGAATAAAGTACTTTGAGTGCAAATTTTAAATATTCTACCATCAAAATTTGTGAAACGTTTGACAACTTTTGACATTCATAGAGAATATTTAAACTAGATTTGATAAACGCTTGTTAAGTTAAATGATAATTTAGGTGACAAATATGTCTAACGTATTAAAGCAGAGTTGTCCAATCCTGCTCCTAAAATCCATTGCAGAGTTTAGCTCCAACCACAATCAAACACATCTGAAGCAGCTCACGGTTTGATTGTGGCTGGAGCTAAACCTTGCAGTGGCTCTTTTGGAGCAGGACTGGACCCTCATGTATTATAGGGATATTTTGAGCCCTTTAATGCTTCAGAAGTTGTGAAATCAGGAAACAGTCCATTATAGGAATTATTTCAATACAATTTACGCTTGCAGATGGTATACAGATGGGACGGATTTAATTGAGAGCTGCTAAGTGTTCAAAAAATGTTTTTGTGATACTTCAATTGAAACATTCGTTGTCCTATAAATTCAGAGCCAGTCCAAACTACAGTATTTACATACTACAATGTGCACATCCTTCATAGTTCTGTTTCATTCAGTAACACTGTGTGTGTGTGATGGTAACATTTCTTGCTGAGAGTGCAGACAGCATCTGCTTGTTTTCTTGGCTGTTATCCGCTCATGAGTGATGTTTCCTCAGATGTACAGGTCTCGTCATGCATTCCACAGTCCCGGAGAGACGGAGAAAGTGATGATCACAGTTCTGTACCGACAGTATGATTCTGTGAGTTTAACAATTAAACCCCAGACAGAACTATTGCCTGTCCGCCTGTGTCACCCGCACAAATAGAAGCTTTGCTATCATCATAGAAGACGGGAATTTATAGGGCTTGTGTTGGTGAATCTCTCAAAAACTGAAATGTCTGGGTCATATTCTACCCCCAAATCAAAACAAAAAAGAAACAGTTGCAAACAGTAATGAAAATACAAAAATCATGAAATTTGTAAAGCAATGGTTAATATGGAAAAAGCTGAAAAATGCCAATGGAAAAAGTATTTTAAATTAAAATGCAGTTTAATAATAAATACTTTCTGTGCTGTGGATATCCATGTATGTTTTTCTGTAACCCAATGAAAGCTAATTCCACTAACCTTTTGAAATGAGCATTTTTAGAAATGCTTTTAAATAGTAAACATAACAGTAATAAATCTCTTTAACAGATAACCAGATAACTGATAACCAGTCATAACCAGTGAACCAGTGATTACCAGTGATGACCAGTTTAGGGACTAAGTGACAGTTCTAAAAAGTTATTATTATTAATATTATTTTTATTACACTAATCATTTTCATGAAAACATGTTCATGTGTAATGAAAATGTAATATTACATGAATACCTTTTAAAAATCCTACTGGTCCAACAAACCAGTTTTACTTCCTTGTATGAATTTCTTTTGATTTGACAGTGAAATATGACCTGCACATTACTAACTGAGAGATTCACCTGTGAGTGCATGTGATCCGTGTGTGTGTGTGTTTGTGGTGGATCAGAGGAAGGAGCACTGCAGCCACAGACTGAGAATCACAAGGCTGCTGCTGGCCACGGAAAGAGCAGCATCAGATCCAGGTGTGTTCCGGATGAGGGGCGGCTCGTGGACAGGGACCTTTACGGGGGTTTTGGATAAATCTGCTTCTGTGAGAGCTGGAAACAGAGAGAGAGAAAGAGGGAGAGAAAGGGAGGGAGGAGAGTTAAAGAGAGCAACTTTAAACAAATTCTCCATTAAAGAAACACTCAGTTGATGTAACAGTTTCTCATCAGGAAATGTAATGGACAGCCCTCCATACCACATTATAGCCAATCAGGTAGAAATTGACAAACGGGTGTAATGCAACATCATCATCCATCTATGTGTGTGTGTGAGACAAGACTGTACCTTTAAATCACATTTAAAACCTCCCATTACCCAGAATCCCTCTGTGCTGCTGACATCAGCACTCTCTTGCTTTATCCTGTCTGGGTGAAATGTTTTGTAGTCCTGTAATATCTCTTTCTTATACCCCTGAATCACCTCGCTCCGTCTTCCGTGACCTTTACATCAATCTCTTTCTTCATCATCAGTCTCTGTCTTTCTCTCTCTCTTTTATGACCTTGCTGCATGTGTTCCATCGTCTCTCTTCATGTCTCAGCTTCTGACTGGATGGAAGTGAATTATGGCTGCTGTGTGTGTCCAGTGTGTCTTAACAGTGGATTAACAGAGATTATGTCGCTGTCATGGCTGTTTTGAGAGACAAGTGAAGACAATTGGTTGTTTTTTTTTACAATTTTCAGAATTTTTTACAATTTTTTGCATTTTTTACAATTTTCTGAATTTTCAAGATATGTCATTCTATTCTCTGTACCTGTACTTTGCAACTCATCAAATCAAACGTTGGACAGTTTACTGCTAATGGCAGTAAAAGCTAATGGCAACACATCATGTACATTTGAACCATTGTGTCCCCAGAAAACAGTGTATGCTTATAAAATTATAATTCATACTTCAGTGCATTGAAAAAGTGCATAATGTATCGCACATCATTTGAGAGGCAACTGAAGTCTTCACTGTGACACCATAATGCCTGAAACGCGGCCTAATGTTTTTGTTGTTCCTCTGAACAGCAAACAATGGACATCCTTTCCATGATGAGAAGAAGGGTGATTGTTCTGCTGGAGGAAGTCGTGTGTTTGGAGACGTGTGGATGACACTCTGAGGGCTTTAAGGTTGTTAAGAAGACAACAGAGAGCTGGGGTGAGACTCTTATAAGTCTCTGCGGTCTTTGGAGTGCAAGACTTTCCATATACTCATAAATAGGAACACCCAGCTAACAGGGAATGTTCTCAAAACGTTGGCTAATATTCTCTAAAATGTTCTCTCAAAGTTATCAAAAATGTTCTTGCAGTAACATTAGTAGAACTTTTTATCTTTTTATCTAACGTATCTAAAGTTATGTATCATATATGTTATCTTTTAACATTATCTTTAACATTAAGTTGTTAGTGGAATGTTTTCAAAATAAATGTTACAGAATAATGTTTGAATAATGTTCCTATAATTAAGCAAAAACACTGACATATTAATACGTCTAAAAATGTATGTTTTGAGTTTAAAAACAATGTGTGCAGATACGTCATAAACACTATAATAAACACTGCAATATTCCATAAAAATAAGAATAGTATATTTTGATTTCATGGTGACTTTAATTAGGCTCCGCGTAGAGGTTTGCCAGGAGATGAACAGTCCACAGAATGTGTGGGATGAGAAACAGCCTTCAAGCTAAAACCAGGTCTGATCCCATTAACAGCCACAGAACCCAGCACAAGCTCAGCCTCTGTCAAAACTCTCACACATAGTAATAAATGATCAGCTCACAATCATTACTCTGAATCACAGCAATGATCTTTGAGAGCATATCCATCATCGTCCAGACTGTCACGCACTTAAATCTCAGAATATCCTCACAGACCTGTTGGCCACATAACGCTTAAATTCAGCCATCACGTTTGCAGGCTTTCACACTAAGCAGCAAAAAGGTGTCAACTACGGCTGATTTCTGCTGTGGGAGAAGTTGTTGTCTTTGTGTATATGTGCGTCTGCGAATGGTATGTTTGTCTATGTCGAAAGCCAGAGAGGGTGTTGGGTAAAACTTGCCAATTAGTCATCAGTTAACAGGAAACCCACACAAAACTTCAACACAGACACGCTGTGAGAGGTTTAGATTCATTCGGAGACAAAGTCAACGCTTTCTTCAGTTATATATAAGCATGTCTGTTATTGTTGCAAAAGTAACTTTGAAACTGTTCTAAGCTAACCAGAATTTACAAGTTAAAAAAGTAGATAACTGCAGTGAAGCTATTTAAGGAGGCTACATTTTATATATATGTATAAAATAGGTAATATATTTACCTACAATATCTAATTTAGAATAGTTAATGTAAAATTAAACTAAACACTGATAAGCAGCATTATTTTACTAATTTTTTATTATGCTACAAACATGATACTAATAAATTGCAGAAGAACTTCTAAGAACACTATTAAGTGATCACTCAATAACCAGCTCACAGAAATGAACAACCAGAATGAACTGATTTACTAAAATGAATCAGACTTCTCAATGAGAGAGCAACACAGAGAGAGAGAGAGAGAGAGAGAGAGAGAGAGAGAGAACTGTCACGTTACTTGTTGAAAAATACGGCTTATATGTTACTGTAAAACTGCACGAACATGTGACTGTTTATAAATACTGTTTATTTACTGTGTTCATATCAGAAAAATCATCTTTTGGCAGCAGCTCTCTGGACTGCTGTTTATTGCTCCTGATCTATTTCTCCATGTTCGAATCTTAAAATAAACACTTGTTTATCTTACAAAGCTCATAAACTAGGGACTAAAATAGTTGCATTGTTTACAATTTCAACAGACCCAGACCGTCTGCAGACGGTTCACACTCCACTCAAATTCAGAAAGAGAACCAAACTCCAGATCTCTCGTGAGCGCGCTAAACCACAGTGTCTGCTTTGCTTGCAGTGGAAAAGCTCTCAGATGAGACTTTATAAGCGTCAGTCTCTGGGGTTTTGTTTTCCACTTTCATCATTTGGTTTGCTGTGTGACCTGCCTGTCCACAGGTGACACAAGCTGGCTTCACTTAAGAAAGTCAGCAGAAAAGAATGTCTTAAGATCCTGGCATTTAGCATGTAACCAAAACTGCATGTGCTACAGAGTTGGCCACAGTAAGTCACATTAAGAAGATACTTTTGCAATTTGGTTAAATGTCTTAAAAGGAAGTATGCACTGGTCATGAAAAACTCACGTTGATTCTAACCACTGTGTATAGAAGCTGGACTGAAGCACTTCACATTCATTATAGAGGCGTCTGTTTTTATAATTCAGATTTAGACTCTGAAGCCTCATTTGTTGTCTTGAAGTCTCACTGAAAGTTGATTTAGCAATGTGGTGTCGTGCTAGGACACAGAGAGACAGAGACACACACAGAGAGAGAGACACAGAGAGAGAGAGAGAGAGAGAGAGAGAGAGACACAGAAGAGAGAGAGAGACAGAGACACAGAGAGAGAGAGAGAGACAGAGAGAGAGAGAGACAGAGACACACAGAGAGAGAGAGAGACAGAGACACACACAGAGAGAGAGAGACAGAGACACAGAGAGAGAGAGAGAGACACACACAGAGAGAGAGAGACACACAGAGAGAGAGAGAGAGAGAGAGAGAGAGAGAGAGAGAGACAGAGACACACAGAGAGAGAGAGACAAGAGAGAGAGAGAGACAGAGAGAGAGAGAGAGAGAGAGAGAGAGAGAGAGAGAGAGAGAGAGAGAGAGAGACAGAGACACACACAGAGAGAGAGAGAGACAGAGACACACAGAGAAAGAGAGAGACAGAGAGAGAGAGAGAGAGAGAGAGACAGAGACACACAGAGAGAGAGAGACAGAGAGACACACACAGAGAGAGAGAGAGAGAGACAGACACACAGAGAGAGAGAGAGAGAGAGAGAGAGAGAGAGAACACAGAGAGAGAGAGAGAGAGAGAGAGAGAGAGAGAGAGAGAGAGAGAGAGAGAGAGAGAGAGAGAGAGAGACAGAGACACACAGAGAGAGAGAGAGAGAGAGACAGAGACACACAGAGAGAGAGAGAGAGAGAGAGAGAGAGAGACGACACAGAGAGAGAGAGAGAGAGAGAGAGAGACACAGAGAGAGAGAGAGAGAGAGAGAGAGACACACACAGAGAGAGAGAGAGAGACACAGAGAGAGTGAGAGACACACAGAGAGAGAGAGAGAGAGACACAGAGAGAGTGAGAGACACACAGAGAGAGAGAGAGAGACACAGAGAGAGTGAGAGACACACAGAGAGAGAGAGAAGAGAGACACACAGAGAGAGAGAGAGACACACAGAGAGAGAGAGACACAGACAGAGAGAGACAGAGACACACAGAGAGAGAGAGGGGATTGGTTTGGTACATCCATGACTCACACTGGGTGGAAAGTTGATGAGTTGCTGATGGGAAAGATGAACAGAACCCATGACCTCACTTATCTCTCTCTCTCTCTCTCTCACACACACACGCACACTCACAGAACTTCATGTATGTAAATATATATATCCACAATCTATATTTATCTGTCTCTATAGCCTATAGCTGTCTCCATGCCTCTGTGTATTTAATACAATAATTAAAAAACATTGCATAGCCCTCATATCATCTTACTGTAGCTGACAGATTCTGTACAAAGTTTGTACAGGAGATCATTTCAGCCTTTCTGATTGGTCTTCTGCATCATGATTACATTTAATTGAGCACATAAATGTCTTTCAGTCTAAAGGCATGTATGTTGATTTTTACAGAATCAAGACGTGTTCTGTCATGACAACAGAGCAGCTCTCAAAAGATATTTTAATTAAACAACAGAAGCATATTAACAAACAAACCCTGAGATTTCCTTTAGGAAATGCAAATCTAGTTCCACATTTAGCCAATTAATATTTGCCACTCATGTTTTTTACATTTTTTTCAGTTCTCATTGTGTGCATTTTGATCTTATTCCAACAAAGAGCTAAATGTTTAAACCAGCTTTCTTGAACAATTACTCCCTTCTAGCCATCGTGTTTAAAGTTCAAAATACTACAGAAAGCTTTTGTACACTTCAGGGGCTGTACTGAGTCTGCTCAAGCATTCAGGCGATCAATAAGACAGTCTTTCTTAAAAAAACCCAATTATCTCATGACACGATGGACAGCAGCCGTAAGAAGAGCACATACAAACTGACTGTACTCAAACTGATTCAAAATTACCCAACAAATAATGTTCAGCTGTTTTTAACATTCAGAACCAAGGCTTTTGAATAATCTATAAAACACTAAAGGATTATTTTCTAATGTAATTTTCTGGATATTTTTAATGTCATTTCTATGGCCAGCAGCTGTGTCATGCTGTTGCCAGTTACCTTAGAAAGTTGTTTTGATTTGTCCCTTAGTTTAAAACAATAAAAAAATGTATTTGCATAATGCAATTCCAAAGTATTGCATATTAATGCTGAAAATATATACAACTATGCCACTGTTTTGAAAATATTATCAAAAATTTGCTAAGCCTGGGACCGATGTGAATGAATTGTATATCAATCTTGTTTGTTCAAAGTTATAACTAAAACGCTTGACCAACTGAAAAAGAAAACCCAGTTACTTTTGCTTGATATTTGTGGAGACCAGGAAAGCATGTACCAATCTGCTATATCTGCAGCAATTCGTCTGGTAACACGACCAAACGTTTATCCACCTAGAAATGTTGTTGCACCTTCAAAGAACTTAACAGATGAAGGAACATTTTTTACTGAAGAACTCGAGTACACAAACACAAGTACTCACAGTTCTGCTTTTAAACCCTGTGAGTGAGTCTGGACTGGATCAATATACATCTTTATGAACAATAACAGAAGCCCCAGTAAGTTCGTGTTTTCCATCAGTTACTGTCCTCACAAGCTATAATGAGCATCTTTCACACAGATCTGTTTATTCTGTTCTCACACCACATTCACAGTGACCATTTAACAGGAGATTGACCTTCTGTTGCCTGGCAATCCACCTTTAATGAGGGCCCGCCCCCTCGCTCTGATAAAGACCATTCATCAAGAGCATCATAAAGACCAGAGAGAGAGAGAGAGACAGAGAGATAGAAACTGAAAGAGAGAGAGAGAGAGAGAGAGAGAGAAACTGAAAGAGAGAGAGAGAGAGAAACTGAAAGAGAGAGAGAGAGAGAGAGAGAGAGAGAGAGAGAGAGAGAGAGAGAGAGAGAGAGAGAGAGAGAGAGAGAGAGAGAGAGAGAGAGAGAGAGAGAGAGAGAGAGAGAAACTGAAAGAGAGAGAGAGAGAGAGAGAGAGAGAGAAACTGAAAGAGGAAGAAGAGAGAAAGAAACTGAAAGAGAGAGAGAGAGAGAGAGAGAGAGAGAGAGAGAGAGAGAGAGAGAGAGAGAGAGAGAAAGAAAGAGGAGAGAGAAGAGAGAGAGAGAGAGAGAGAGAGAGAGAGAGAGAGAGAGAAACTGAAAGAGGGAAAGCGAGAGAGAGAGAGAGAGAGAGAGAGAGAAGAGAGAAACTGAAGAGAGAGAGAGAGAGAGAGAGAGAGAGAGAGAGAGAAACTGAAAGAGGAGGAGAGAGAGAGAGAGAGACTGAAAGAGAAGAGAGAGAGAGAGAGAGAGAGAGAGAGAGAGAGAGAGAGAGAGAGAGAAACTGAAAGAGGGAGAGAGAGAGAGAGAGAGAGAGAGAGAGAAACTGAAGAGAGAGAGAGAGAGAGAGAGAGAGAGAGAGAAAGTGAGAGAGAGAGAGAGAGAGAGAGAGAAACTGAAAGAGGGAGAGAGAGAGAGAGAGAGAAAGAGAAACTGAAAGAGGGAGAGAGAGAGAGAGAACAGAGAGATAGAGGGTGGGAGAGAGACAAGAACAGAGTGAAGGATAAATAAGGGCTATAAAGAAAAGGTGACATGAATATAAAACTAAACATTTCATGATCAAAGTGGTTTAATAAATGAAGCCCAATTGAGCCATTCTGTGACTGGAAGAAACTAGCCTTCTATAGCCAGACTTCTGACCTCTGGTAATAAATCTTGTCCACACTGGAGCTTTTTCTGTCCCATAATCGCCCACATAGACAGAAAGAGGTCATGTGACCAATGTGTAAAAATACATAAAAGTTGCTCATATGGCACAATTATTTTGGCTCCTAATTTTATACCTTTTGGTCAGCAGTACCACTTCTGAAACCTTCCATGGAGAGTCAGACAGAAAGAGAGATAGAATTCATGATGGCTTCTGTATGCAGGCTGTTGCCACAGTCATCTCTATAGGGATGCGGTCAGAGCTGCATGTAGGAGGACAGAACCACAACCAGAGGTCACAAAAACAACACCTCCACCCACCCACACACACACACATTAACAAACACACACACACACACACACACAGTGGCTTGACTTCAGAGCATTTTGTGATGTTTGGCAGCTCACAGCACATCCAAACAAACAGGCTGGAGAGCACAGGATATGACCAGAGATGAGATGTGTCAGAAGAACACGAGTCCAAACACTCCTGCAGCGTGGGTCAAGCTAATGGCCTGTGTGTGTTGAGGCAGAGTGAGTGTTGATCACTGTGATGTTTTATGTAGGTGCTCTAAGATGGAGTTTTTGCCTGAGTTTATGTCTGCATTCGCGATATAAAATGTACCCCAGGGAGGCATCTCATTACATTAGCACATCATAAACACCCCTTAAAGACTTCCAGTTTAGACAGCAATGATGACAGCTACAGTGAAGGTGAATTTCTGAAGAAAATGTGAGTGGTACTACATGGCACAAAATCCACTGCCACAATGCTAGGATGTTGTGGGTGGTTGCCAGGGCATTGCTGTGCGGTTGGTATGGTGGTCTGAGTTGCCTCTAAGGTGTTCTGAGTGGTTGCTAAGGTGTTGCTAAGGTGTTCTGAGTGGTTGCGATGCAGCTTACTGGACCATTTTATACTGGACCAAGTTATAAGAGCCCAACATTCAATGTAGGTCTTTGAGATTTTTCCACCTGTGTCATGATTTACCAGTCCTAAATCTCGTCGCTTTGTTATTCTAAAGCACACAGAAACGTGTGTTAACATGAACACATATGTGTGTGTTTCACAAACCCAGAGCAGATCTATCACTCACACGCCACATAAACATTTTTCTTTGTGGGCAAACACTGGAATGCAAATGTTTGGGTTTGGAAGCATGTTTCTGGGTAAACTCTGAGCACATTGCAGCAGAAGAAAGCAAGGCCACTAATGGGATGGAGTTAGTTCAAACATCAACACAACACTCTCCATCTGTGAGGAACCACCTCGCGTTCCTCGTCTTTCTTCTCAACAAGCACAAAAACACACAGAGACGTCAGCGTTCGAGTCAGTTCATCTGTGCGTGTTTATGGGGTGAGAGAAAGTCTAAGTAGTTTCCTCATTGTTTTTCACTTTAATCCTCAAGTTTTGAAAAGATGCTGGCCAGCTGTGGCGCTTGTCTGAAGGGGAACATTCTGGAGCGTTCAGAGCTGTGTGCAGGATATGGGCAGCTCTCGTCCGCTTTACTGAGCTTAGATCCCGAGCCCTCAGATTAAGGCTGGGACTCTGGCTCCGGCACGCACCTACCTTTCAACTGCATGCAAGAAAAACAGAAAGAGATTGATGGCTGCTTTATCATCTGAAATGGCTGATATGAAGGTTAATTTGCTTTTTTTTATAAAAGCAATTATTTGCTTTTATGCTTTTATTAAGCAAAGACTTTTATTTGCTTAATGCAGTTCAAATAGTCAAATCAGTACATGACAGATCAGTGTTCAACACAATCTCATTATTGATTTACAACAATACATTTCTAATAATGATTTAAAGCTGTGGTTTTAAAATGGTTTAATATGTCCGTCTGTTAACAGAAAGAAGATCCAGCTACTATATCACCTGTTTGGGTACCGTAGATGATGCAGCGTTTGTGGCTTGTTCTTACAGCAGCTGTTTGGAATTTAAACTGATCATCCACTTTGAGAAAATGACTTCACAAGTAACCTGCAATTTTATGTTTCAAACGTTACTGCAAGAACGTTTTTTATCCATCAGATATTGTGTGAAATATTTCTCTGTCAAACAAAAACATCAGCACTTTTGTCAGAAAAGATGATGATGTTGAATTTTCGGACTCAACAGGAAGTAAACTGACCCTCGAGTGTGTTTGACTACACAACATCACTTAACATTAATGATTCAGACTGTCCTACAGAACACACCAACAACATCCTCACATCAGCAGGTCAGGGAGATGTTCACTAAACACCAAACTGCAGCGTCACATTCTTCAGTTACTGTTTGTTTAGTAGCCTCAGTTTGCAGAATAAACCTCTGACACAACAAATAAGGGCAGTGGAATTCATTTCCACCAGTTACAATACATACAGAACATTAAATTTGTGGCATAATGGATGGGGCAGCTCACCCAAACTAACCTTTACTAGACCACAGTACTGTATGTTACGCTAACATATTTACAAAAGATCATATAAATATAAACTAATAGTTCTGCTAATCTGATAATTATCAGTGTGTCACATTTTAATTTGTGCTTACAGGGGAATGAAAACAGGAAGTGTTTTGTTAATTAGTGGCTCATCAAATGATTAGAGAGCCGAAGACATTAGAGACCGACATTTATAGGAGACGACTGTGAGCATGTGAATGACACAGTAATGCTAAAGTCTGATCACATCCCAAACATTTCATCTCAACCCTCTGTCTCTGTGTGTGTGTAACAGAGAGCTCTCTGATGTGTGTGTGTGTGTGTGTGTGTGTGTGTGTGTGTGTGTGTGTATGTCTGTGTGTGTGTGTGTAACAGAGAGCTCTCTGGTCATGTGTGTGTGTGTGTGTGTGTGTGTGTGTGTGTGTGTGTTGTTGTGTGTGTGGCTTTTTTTTTTTTTGTGTTGTTCGGGCTCTCTATCATGTGTGTGTGTGTGTGTGTGTTGTCTGTGTGTGTGTGTGTGTGTGTGTGTGTGGGTGTGGGGTGTGTTTTTTTTTGTGTGTGTGTGGGTGGGGGGGGGGGTGGGGGGGGGGGGGGGGGGGGGGGGGGGGGGGGGGGGGGGGGGGGGGGGGGGGGGTTTTTTTTTTTTTTTTTTTTTTTTTTTTTTTTTTTTTTTGGTTTGGGGGGGTTCCCTTTTTTTTTTTTTTTTTTTTTTTTTGTGTGTGTGTGTGTGTGTGTAACAGAGAGCTCTCTGGTCATGTGTGTGTGTGTGTGTGTGTGTGTGTGTGTGTGTTGTGTGTGTGTGTGTGTGTGTGTGTGTGTGTGTGTGTGTGTGTGTGTGTGTGTGTGTGTGTGTGTGTGTGAGTCAGAGGTCTGTCTGGTCATTAAGCTCTCTGTGGGATCTCATTCACAGTCTGGGTTAATTAAAGATCTGTTCAATTGTACACTTGAGAATATGAATAAGCACTTTCTCCAACACGGAAAATGATGATTAAACAAAAGCCACACTGGCCTGCATGGACATATTGATACACAGGTGAGTAGGCCACACACACCTCCTGTAGTAACACACTCTCCTCTGTGCACTAGACACTTTTTACAACACTGCCGTGGGCACATAATCCCACAAAAGACTCAATAACAGATCTATGTTTACAAGCTCATGCACTACAAATCATCTTGCACTGTTCCCCAGCCATGTACAGTATTTATGTGAAACATAGTTTGTATTTTCTAGTTTTTGTATAGGCAACTTTATATATAGTGTATTTATAATTTCAGTAGGTTAGTTTTTATCTTTAGATTTGTACTGTTTCACGTCATTGTTGTATGTCTGTATTTATGTAGCACCGTGGTCCTGTGTGGCACAACATTTCATTCCACTGTATGTCCTCACATGTAGCGGAATGACAACAAAGCTCAACTTGAACTTTTCTTCTTATCTTCCCATCGATCTCCGAGCCCTTCGATGCCACGATCAAGTTAATAAGTTTGTCATAGAAACGCAAGACATGCGTGAGTGGGCTGGTCTATCAGTTAGCTGGTTGTCAATCACAAGCACATTGTGGACAGCCGCTCTGAGTGGAATGGAGCTGGTGAGGCTGAGATCAATAAGCATCAGGTGAGAGAGAGAGAGAGAGAGACACTGGTGTGCCACTGGTAGGGCTGCATGATATTGAAAAATATTAATATTAAAACTCAATATTATACAGAGAAAGCCTCCTTTTAGTACAATTTCCATGCCTTCTCTTCAGTTTTCCCCTCTGTTAGTCCGAACAAAGTTCAACACACAGTCACTGACGCTCTTGAAGTTCTGCTTTTGCCACATTAGCACCGGTTGCTAAGAGACCCTGAAGATTCCAGAATCCTCGTGTGCCTCATCCAGCCCCACAGCCATTAGGATGAAGTTCTGGGTTCCCAGCTTCAGTTACCGAGGGAGGGTAACTGGTAGGAGAAATGATCACCAGAGCACGACACTAAAGCAGAAACTTCAAGATGAAAACAACCCACAATCCATCTTCTTGCCACAGTAGCCAAATAATCAGACCCATAAACAAAAAAACACGACAAAGAGTGATTAGCAATATTGAGCTGCCCAAAATGGCCGTCAGCCATCTTTTGGCCCCAGACAGTAGTGAGCCAGATAAACAGCGAACAGGCAGAAGACTTCCCAGTTAACAATTTTAGGTTGTATGAACGTTTCCCTAATATTTTCAATAAGTAACAAAAAATAAAAATGGTTATTTTGAATGTTCTAGGAACATTTAAAAGGTCCAGTTTTTTAGATGTAATATTAATGTTATTGAATATTGAAACATTGTTTAATTCTGTAACGTTTTTAAAATGTTCCACTAGAAACTTAAGAATAACATTTTTAATATATATGACATATAACATCAGAAAAAGTACAGTATTACTGCAAGAACTTTTTTGATAACTTTGACAGAACTTTTAGAGAACATTAGCCAACATTCTGAGAATGTTCCCTGTTGGGTTGTGGACTGGTGGGATTTAACAGAACAGACACTTTATCATTCATAGCTTGTCGAGTATGTCCGCTTCTCAGAATCCTGCTCCAGAATTAACAGCTGGCTGAGAAACTGTCCTCTGAGGCTGATTTGGATCGCTGGTTGTTGCGTTCCATGTTTTGGTTTTGTAGGACGAACAATGACAGTCATGATGAAGCTTTCAAGACTCTACACTACATGCTAGGCTAAAACAGTTAGCTGCTGAATAAAATCCATTGCTCACTATATCAGCAACGATAGGACATAATCATAATGATAAACAAACAGCATCCAGAGCTTATTCAATAACAGCTCAACTGATGCTATGTGACAGGCAGCGCACGTTCTGTTTCGACTGGAGCTCCTCCACAAATTCCTCTGGAGTTATAAATCGATAATGAGCCTGAAATAAATCTGGCATCCGTTCCTGCGATATGCAAACAAACAAAGAGATGCTTCAACAGCCACAGAATACTAAGTACAAAGATCGAGAAATAAAGATCAGTGTGTTCATCTGTCAATCAGTCCAATGGCTGACGGTCCTGAGGTTTCTGCTACAACTTGGTACAACCTGACAGGTTCCCATGACGATATCCATGTGCTTAACATAACTGATCCAAGTCTGGAATAACATTTCCATCAACCATTCAGATGAGGTTTAGGGTTAGACTTAATGTTGGGGTCTTGAAATTTCTTATCATGGAAATCTATGATTTCTCTCTGATTTTGAAGTAGATTTAGTCCAGAGCTGCACAACATGAAGGAAAAATGCAGAATGCAATAAACCAGCTGGTTAACACCATGCAGAAATGCAACAAAATGTCATTTAAACTGAACTGTTAGGTTTAAACTGATTTAAGACAGAAAATAAAAACATATCTAACATGCATGTCTCCTGGGTAAAGAAAAGATTTCTTCAACATCTCCAAATGACATTCTATAAAAGCATTTTACAGCATCAACAGCAATCAAACAGAAAGACAGACTTCATTACCATTTACATGCACAAAATGACATCTAGAAGATACACACATTATAGAGAAAGCAGAGAATCTGTTTTCTGTTTTTAAAGAGCTTCTTTCACTACCACATATAATCTTTCCTCAGTCTACTTAATGCTTATTTTACATATCAATCTGAAAAACAGATCTTCTGAACAAAAGACTTAACTGGCACAAAACTGAACCAACAGATTTCTGCTTGGTGTCGGTTTGGGAGGAGGGTTACATCTAACTGAACTGGCACAGTTAAGACCCATTTTCCTTCCGCAATGCGACATATTTCTGAGTGAAACAAGATATTCAATGAGAGAGAAAAACATTCAGGGCAGGAATTGGTTGGATTGTGCATTGGGGCATTTCACACTCTTAAAAAGGTGCTTCCAGATGCCATAGAAGAACCATCTTTAGCTTTATGGTTCCATAAAGAACCTTTAACATTTGTTTTACAAAAGGTTCTTTAAAGCGGACATAAATGGTTCCTTTAAGAATCTTTGACTGAATGGGGTTCTTTGGGGAACCACAAATGGTTCTTCTACGACATCGCTGTAAAGAACCTTTAAAGAACCTTTGTTTTTAGTAGTAGAGTGCATATCATAAAGGAGGCACACCTGAATGCAGGTTTACGGTGGAGTTCTACTTTTATCTCACTGCTGGAGTGTGCATTTAAAGAGGCTGTTTAACTGAGGTGTGAAGACTGAATGTTGAGTTGATCCTCAACAGCCCGTCAATTCTCTTGCAAATCCAACATCATTATTATTATTGCCATGATGTTCCTTACATTAAAATCAGCCTGAAATTAATTACTGTGCAAGCTGTGGAACACATGTAACAGTTGTTTGGTCTTGTATGTGATACAGGCTCTCCTTAGCATGAACTTTACAGGACGAGGCGTCTGCGCACAGCATCAGCCGAAACCAACAATAAAACGCAGTTCAGGCCGTGACCTATTAACCCCGCTCCTATCAAACATTGGTGGGGTGGGAGCTTCTGTTCTGACAGTGCCAGCGTGGAAAACATCTACAAATGAATTAACAACCTCGTGGTCAGAGGTCAAAGTGTTTAATCACACCGTGCCCATAGGGCCGGTGCCACGGCTGCGCCGCACTACGCCTCCATCAATTTAAATGCCTTGTCGTCATGACAACAGCACCACAGGCTAAAGAAACAGGGGTCAAATGGAGAGGCGTGCACTGGCAAATTTATAAAAAATATCGACTTCTGCGAGAAACAAGATTCATGGAACTTAAATGTCATGAACATGTGATGGAACTATGTGATGGAATATGATGTCATGGGGGTTTTGAGGTAGTTACAGTATAATTCTGTGGTCGATATTTGAAAGATCTGTAAAATCTGCAATCAAAAGTCAAGCAACTGATGTGAGCATAAAGACAAAGCTGTTTATTTTGTAGCTCTATACTGTTACTGTATGTTTGACAACTGCCTCTTTTGTTTCTATTTGTTGTCTTGTAAGTGATTTTAGGAGACACATCTAAAACAAAATTGATACTTAAATGAAATTACTCCAATTGCCCTGAGCTATGAAAGAGAAATCTACACAAATATAAGCAAAACAAAAAAAAAATCACTCAAACAAGCTTTTCTGTACTGCACTTCATCCACAAAAATCATCTAAATACATCGGTCATATTATTACCAAGACTTCCGTCTCAGTCACAGAGATGACTTGTCAAAGCTTTCAAACATCTCCAGAACATCTGCACATCAAGATGTCTCCACATAATCTAGCCAAACACCTTCTCCTGGCCTTCAACACATCCAGAGCACCTATCCAAACATCAAACCCTCAGAAATGTGCGTCTTCTTCCAAGAGACGACTGGAAGGAAAACACA
Organism: Chromobotia macracanthus; assembly: GCA_036877525.1. Taxonomy (NCBI): domain Eukaryota; kingdom Metazoa; phylum Chordata; class Actinopteri; order Cypriniformes; family Botiidae; genus Chromobotia; species Chromobotia macracanthus. The sequence continues at coordinate 3,643,696 of JAZGTH010000038.1, forward strand.
ATGTCATTTTTTGCTTATTTCATTTGGTCAGCAGGTTCTCCTCAGCATTGTGACCAGGTGCTAAAACACAAGACACCTTCAGCATAACCCACATGCTGATGTAGTTCTGAGGTAAATAAACACTGAGGTATGTGTAAAATGTGTTATTCTGATTATTGTAGCACAAAGTGTGGTGAGAACATTCAGTTTCTGTGCGCTCCACACGTTTACATATTTACTGTTACGCACCGTAGCAAAACTGGGCATGTGCAACCAGAAACAAGGTGGGAGAGAGAAAGAGAGGAAAGGAGAGAGAAAGAGAGGAAAGGAGGAAAGAGGGAGAGAAAGAATGAGAGAGAAGTTGGCATTGCCTTGCAAAAAAACAAATATAGTGGCTACCAAAAACATCTCCTACACAGCATCCTGCTGACCTCTCTCTCTCTCAGCTGCTGCTGTTGTTCAGCTCTGACTGGCCCTGTCAGATCTACAGCTGTTTATTCTTACATCATAAACATAATAATTAATCTCATTTCTCATGACTACTTCCCAACCTCTCTGGGCTACTCCGGCCCCTAAGACTATGTTAAAGCCCTCTTCAAATATCAAATGACAAACAGCAAAATACAACTTATGAGAAAAGAAATAGGTTTTAACTGCCCCATCATTAAGCATTAGGCTCTTGGCAAAGCCTGTATTATATTCTGACAGATTCACTCAACAATCTGTGCTGACATTCTGATGAAATCCAAGGACTTCACAAGAACTCACAAGGCTTTAATCTGTTACTGTAATGTTACTGTAAGTACATCAAACTGTCAACATCACACGATTAAGGAAAATAAGACCCATGTAAGGCTGAAGTGGTTTTATTTCTGCTATGCTAGCAGCATCGGCCAAAATGTGAAAATAATGACTCGTTCAAACAGGTTGTCCCAACACTCCTACAGGTCAGCCAAAGCAAACGAGAGAGAGAGAGATTCACTCTGGCACAATTTTAAAGCAAGGTCTCTGCAGAAGCAATGAGTGATGGTTTGAAGTGATGCTTTTGCTTGTATCTCTGCCTCACTTTTGCTCTCCTTGACCTTGTCTTCTACTCTGGAATGTTTCCAGCTGCTGATAAAGGGACACCCTTGTCTCTTCCTGTGCCCTGTGCTCTTGATCTGTGGAACCCTGGAGCAGTTACCACAGACAAGGAGAAATGGGAGCAGGAAAGCAAGATGGCTGCTGGAGGGCCCAGCGGAGTCACGGGTGAAGATCGGATTTCAGAGTGATTGAAAACTGCTACACAAGCGAGGGATACGGTGAATGCAGTGAAAAGGGGCACAGAGCCGAGGGTCATGTGACACAAAAGAGCAAAAAATGGGGGCCATTTAGTGGCCATTTCACCGATGATGGAATGAAACGTGCCACCACAGCACCTGTGAAGGACACACAATATCTCTGAACCTCTGGGTGGTCTTTGTGGTCATTCCAGCACCTGAGCATCTGGCACAATACAACCGTCTAGAAATGTTCCTTTTGGCATTTCATTTTCCCCTAAAATTCTTTTGCCTTTTCAAAAGCTCCCAAATGCAAACTACCAACACTGCAAAGAGGTTACCAGAATGTCACGAGGATGAAAGCGTGTGTGTTTTACAGTCTCATTAGACACTTGTAGGTGTCCTAATAACTAGTTTGACCAAATAGCAGTCTGTCTTTTCAGGTTCAAATTAGATCAATCTGTCTTTTAATGTAACAAATGAAATGTAATGTAATGAAAGTTAAGGAAGAAAAATTAGATGGCTAACTTGTAAGGCTAGAACTTGTAAGCAGTTTATGCAAATAACCACTTAATAACTAGTCACCAGCATATGTTCTACTTGAATACTGGAGTGCCGGTGCCCCACAAGGATATTTCACAACTTAACCAACTCCTAGCAGTCAACAGTATGTCTAAAACTGGTTCACCAGCAAGAACCAGCCCTCCACAGCATAAACCAGCCATAAAGATTCATTTCCTGCTTCTGTAGGTGGGATTTTGTAGGTGTACTCACGAGGTGTGGGCATGGACCCTCCTGAACCTTCACATCCATCTTCATCATCACAGTCACCGCTGGGCCCCCCACTGCCAAGCTCATCCCAGAACGACCCCTGTCCCACACCCGGCATCACCTCCTGGATCTCCTATAGAAACAAACACAACTCGTCACATCAGTATTTATCAGTATTCATGTCCAAATAAACAACTAGAAATTCTAGCTGCCTGATAACGGTGAATAATAAGGGCAAGCTGCACCGAACGATTGACAATAACAGGCTGCCGGAACGAACAACAGGTGATTTGTTGTTTTAAAACAGCCCTCAGTCTTATCGATTATACGCTGCTGCCTGAACAGGGTTTTCAATGAGCAAATTTAGCTCCCAAACTACTTTGTAAGAGTTCTAGTTCTATTATAGCCAATTAAACACAATTTTATAATAGTAACAAATAATATGTGATAAAACGGCATTACATTTTGTTGATAACATTGATAACATTTATAAGCTCTTGCAATGTGATTAAATGTTATTTAATCACATTAAATGTTTGTTTTCATCTGATATATGTAAGATTCCTCCATATGAAACACTGTTACACCCATAAAGATAACTGTAAACATCCACACACCCGTACAACAGGCAATGAGGCAGAACATCCAGAGACAACATCAGTAACAACACCATGACCCTCTTAAATACAGCATAATACTGAATGATGCCCAGCAGTACTCAGCATACTGTAGCACTATCGAGGCTAAAGCACATGTCTGCACCACATCTCTGAACACAGAGAATGTGACATTTCTAAATCAAGCTCTGGACACATCCAGCACTGAGCTTCGTCGCTTCAACAAACTGGTTTAGTACAGCACAAGCAAAAGATATTTTAAACTATACTCGCATACCGACACACGTATATCTGATGTACAGTACAGTGAGGTTCAAAGGTCCAAGGTCATACTGGGTACCCAGGATTTTTTTTGTCATTTATTTAAACCTGTAAACAAGCAAAATGTTAAATGAGTTGAAACAGAGATAAGTTATGACAGAGAATGCAGATGAAACACTCTTTATATCGAATGCAAGCACATTTGTGAAACTGGCCATGCCAATCATGTTTCCTACAGAAATTGTTTTTTAAGAAGCACACAAGAACCGTTGTAACATTCTCAGATTATGCTGGAATAACATGGATCAACAGGTTCTGAATGATAGCTCTAGTGCATTACATCATCAAAGCATTTTTCAACCTGCTTAGGCTGGTAGCTTGTAACCAGCTAGTTATGTTCTAATTACTAGTCTCCTCAGACTTGTACACAGCTAACTGTACAAGCCGTCAAATCCACTGTCGAATCAAAACCTGTCCTGTGACATTTCACGCTAGAGATTTCCCCTCTCGTTCAGTGAAGGACTTCCAGCATTATCAGGTGATTGATTTTAATCTTTCTCTTCCTGCAGTTAAATGTCACAACACGCTGCTACTGTATATACAGTTTGGCAGAAGTCACTTCGGCACAGGAGTAAATGTCAACATAAAGTCTGAACTCAGATGGCCTTTAACCTTTGAAAGCACAATCAGGAGTCAGCCGGCCGCACACTCGCCGTGACTTCTCACCCCCTGCACAGGGCTTATAAGTCATGAGACATGAGGCTATAGATAAATAGGAGGTTAGCCAGGATGGAGACAGACAGGCAAACAGAAAGACAGATAGATAAATATACAGCTGGCATTACTGGACAGAAATGACAACAGCACCACACACACACACGGCTGATCCCTCACTGCTGGGGTTTCTAACTTTGTCCTCACAACGCACATGAAAGCCCTTTTTAAAACAAGCACACATGCAGACTGACGCAAACACAGATGACTTCCACTGGCACTCACTGAACTGCAGCCGATGTTTAACATTGTTTTGTGTGTGTGTTTGTGTGTGTGCGCATTTGCATTTGTTTCTTGGCCTGATATGGAAGTGTTGATTTCCTCAATATTTTTAGACTGCTTCAGTTTTTGCTGGAGATAATATTGCAGAGGGATATGATACAATACAACTCTTATGACAAGAGAAGTCTGATCATGTTGCAAGAGCCAGAAAGACACTAACTTCTCTCCAAACACATCAGAGTGTCACTCCAATTCTCGTGTATACTTCAGATTGTAGAAAAAAATCAAGATGTAGGTCTACAACATAGACTCACATCATAATTTTCTGATGTGAAAATTATGATGAATATCTAGTTTTAACCCAATCCCACCAAATTTTACTCCAAATAGTTCAAAAACATCAAGAACTGCTGATCTAAACTAGCTTTGCTATCAGGTGAATTTACACTAACATACCACAGAGTTTGATCAGACAGCTGAAACATTATTTTTGCTTCATACACAGTCCAGACGTTGACAGATGCTTTTCTGGATCCACATGTCAAATCTATTCCTGTCTGCTGATCTGTTTTATTGGTAAGCAGCTACACTCTGCATTGAGAACATACTCTACCACACTGCCAACAGCCATAACAGATACACACACAGTTCGGTACAGATGTAACTCAGTTTAAGCCAGTTTAACATAGCATGTACCGACAGAAGCAGACTCATATAATGTGTTCACACTTTTCACACACAACTGAAATCTGATTCACTTCTGCAGTAAGACCACATTCACATTCAAATGGAAAATAATAATCAACACTGGAAACCCAATAAACAATCTACTGTATATACTGTACTTCTCAAATTCAGTGATATGGACAGCATAGAATCTTTACATATCCTTTCACAGACATCGACTGACAGACACACAGTGTTTGGGTGAGTGGGAAGTTTACTCCAGGCTCCAAACTATCAGTGTCACTTATAGGCAACGTTTCTCAACCTGTTAATGAGTGCAGAAATAAAATGCTCACACGTCACACATGCACGATGTGTCAGACTGAACTAACAATTACACTGCAAAGCTTCCTCTTCAGTCTAGACTAAAAAACTGAATGAAAGCTGTGAAACATGTCATTGAACTAATGATTTACATAAGCACATTTACATCTATTTGAATCCACATTTAATTAAATTTACAATCACATTTTAAGACCTGACCAGCTCTTTACCCTGCTTTCCTCAGGTATCAGATGCTTTCATTGGACTACAGAACTACCCAAACCAAAAGTAAATCACAAACTCACCCGCGCTGAACTGTTTCAGTTGAAACAGAACTGAAGAACATCACCTGTGTCTCTTCCTGTTCTCAGTAGATCAGGGCCAGAACTCAAGTCCTGGGAGAGCAACAATTACAGCCAATGCAGACATCTGCTCAAGACACTTTCCAGAGAGAATGAAGAGTCGTCGGGTTAAATATAAAAATTCCCACACAAGTCATTACTGTTACAAGTTTGAAGTTCTACATGCCACTGGGTTTCTTTCCAAACTTGCGACAAGCTACACAACACCAGAGATTTTCCCAGCCAACAATTTTAGGTTGTTTCCATTAAGTAACATAAACGTTTAAAATATTATTTTGAATGTTCTAGGAGTTTAGACATTATTTGAACTTTTAAAAATTAATTCTGTAACCTTTTAAAACGTTCCACTAAACTTAAGAATAACATGTTTGATATATAACATATATAACATTAAAAAAGCTCTACTAACATCACTGCAGGAATGTTTTTGATATGTTTGAGAGAAATGTTCTGAGAATGTTCTCTGTTAGCTGGGTTGTTGATTGTTTGGTTTACGTTTTAAACATTAAAGCTCAAACATGTCTGACATATAAAAACATAAAACAATTATTCTGTAAATGTTTTCAATGTATCACTAACTACTAAAACTTAAAACATACCCAAACAGCAAAGCAAACACCTTTAGTTGACCTCAGTTCACACCCTCACAGGTCCAGTGGAATTCACAAGATTACATTTCTCTCCATATGCCCTAAAGTTTTATTGACTACAAATCCCACGTTGCCAGAGTGACGGATTCTTCTGCAAGAGCAGGTTGAGGTGTGTGTGTTTGTGGCTAATAGTTCATGCTGCTTTGTTGAAATCTCCCAGCAGGACTCAAGAAAACACATTCCAGGACTTAATGCCCAAAATGAGGGTAAAATATTACATATTTACCATGCACTGGCATCCAGTAGGAGACAGAAATGTGTGAGAGAGCAAAAAAAAGAGAGACAGAAAGGCAGACAGAGTGTGTGATCCGCTATATAAATCTGTGCAAAACCAGGACAATAGCTCAGCAGAGAGCTGACAAACATGCACAAAAACAATCTTAAGACATTAAAATGCGCTGCACAAAGCTGTGTGCGTGTGTGTGCCAAACTCCAAGCTCACTTTCTCATGACTCCCTGGAGCTGGAGTTATGCTTTACCCTCTCACGAACATGCACACAAACACACTGGTAGGGTGTGTAGACAGCCCTGCCTTGACTCAGTTAGATCTCCTGTCTAGACCAGCCTAAGAGCACTGCTGAGAGATGAATGAGACAGAGAGGAGAAAGAGGCTTTAATAAATCAACATGCCAGGCCAGATCTGGCAAATTTCCTTTAACTGAAATATATTCAAAAACAATTGGTCAGACACTTAAAACCAAGTTTCAAAAACAACTACAACATGAACCCTCAAAACCCGATAGCTGAGCACTAAAACCAGCCCCGCTGTCAGCTGGATCTGAACCTCACAGACCTACTTATGCCCAAACAAACATCACTTTTAAACCAGCAATGCCGAGCAGAACCAGATCAGAAGCCAAATCATAAAATGCATGTTTGGACCATTGAAAGTGGAAGGAAAAGTGGAACCAAAGCAAATTGGAAGGTTATCAGACCCCTAATAGAAAGTACACTGTGGAAGAATATTTTTATACAAGTGCTTCCCAAACTTTTTACAATGGTTTACCCCTCCAGACAATAAACACAGACTTACATTTAAAACTTTAATGACAGACAGACAGAAAGACATTGTCATGCCAACACCACAGGGATACCAGTCAAACTAGCTTGAATTAGTTTGACAGACACAAAGAGAGACAGGCAGTGTGAAAGATGGTTAAAATGACAGGCTGAGAGAGAATAAAGAGTGACAAACAGGTTGCAGACATCAATCTGAGGTCTAAAGACGGTCTGTAAGCAGCATCTCCTCCATCCCCTTCCTTTCCTTCTCTCGTTTTCAGATGCATTCCTTCTCTCTGAGCCCTTTGTCTCCAGGACAGACGGAGCTCGGCGTCTGGTGTGAGACAGCGCTCAAGTCACTGACCTTCTCGCCTTAAGAAGAAAAGAGATTTCACAGACTTCAGACTGCCTGGCAAACCTGCTCATATTTTCCGTGGGCGCAGAGGCCGTGGTGGTGGGCTGGAGTCGTTGGGAAGTTGTGGTTTCACATGTAGCTCTGAGGATTAATGTTGTGATATATTGTCGATCAGCCAGTGAATTAACATGATAAAACACAGTTGGGAGAAGTTTGTGAGTCACCAGAGCCCTGTTAAAGCCAGTGGCCCAGCCAGTACTGTACTGCTGGACAAGATGTGTGCGATTTTACAAGATTCATTTGTTCCAAGTAGAATAAAGCTGTCTGGATTTTATAAGCATAACATCTATATTATCATCTATATTGTCTTTTGTTTACTGCATATTGAGAGGACAGTAGAGAGGAGGAGCAATGAGAAAACAAGAGATGGGGGAGAGGACAATTAATTACAAGAACGGGCGTTAAATAAATGAAAGAACAGAGAGAAAAGAGAGAGACAAATGAAGTTTAGTCATCTGTTCTGCACTGGAAACAGAGGATCTTCTTCTGTTCTTCTCATCAGAACATGACTTCACGAACCAGAGTGAGATGGAGGGAGAGATTGGAGGATCCCTCTAAATGCTTTGTGTTTTATGTAGATCTAGGCATGGACAGTGAGAAAAAAACACCAGACTTTAGCTTCTAATAGATACATTAAGAATAACTTCAACATTTGTTCATTTAGCAGAAGCTTTTATCTAAAGTGGCTTACAAATGAGTTGACTGAGAAGGGTTCAAGCTTAAACAGAGGTATTGTTAAATATAGCTAAGTGCTGACAGAATTATTCAGCAGACACGCACAGGTCTGTTTTACTGCAGTAAACCACAAGAGGCAATGCATGCTTTTACCACAGTTAAAAGTGCTTACAGGCCTGAGGCTGTAATGAACAGTGACAACAGCAATAATAAGATACTAATGTTCAATAAACAGTTACATTTATTGACAATGATGAGCAAAACCAACAATTATATAGCCAATAATTGTGGCTGATAGTGATGCTCTGTTGTGGGACAGGCGGGGACGTCTCAGTGAACTCTAGAGCTGTACATCCCTCTGCTCACTGCTCTCCCTGAGGCCCCAGACATGAGACAGACCTTTGGTACAGAACACTATACTGGAGTCACATATACCTGAAAACCTGTAACACAGATAACTACAGCTCAAGTGACAATCCAACCAACTGATCACCAAAGCTGAACCCTATTCAATTTCAAGAAACAGTTAACCCAAACATGAAAACTTCACAATGTTGAAAGCAAACACATTTCAAAGAGTCAAAACTACAGCAGCCCTAAGGTACTTAACTTATCATGATGGGTTAACCAGGTGGCAGGGCAACTAACAAGATTACTAATCAAATAAGCAAATTAAAGCCATTAGCACTGGCTAAAAAAATAATTGAATTAAATTCCCAGGTTAAAGTGGGCTGCAAGACAAGAGAGGAGAAAGAATTTTCTAAGGAAGGTCTGATGTGGTTGTTCCAGAGAAGGACCCACCCAACCAGGCCAGCTAATAAATTAATTCTCTTTACTGTAGTAAACCAGACGTCCTGTAGCAGGTGTTTGTACAGTAGTGCTGCCCGATCGAAACAAGCCTTCTCATTTCTGCACAAATACTTTGAAAGAGAGAAACTTCCCTTTTGAAATCTCCCCACAGTCACCGTTTGCAGGAGTATGACGACATGTTTTGTGCATGAGTGTGTGTTAAAGAACACAAATACACACCCTAAGCACAGAGATGCTATTGTGTTTCCACACCCAAAAGCAGCTGCGCGTTTGGCCTGTTCTGCAGATTCCATTCCTGGATATTTACAGAGAATTAGACATATTTATTGAGCTTCAACAGGAGGAGCGGCCCACCAGCGGCCCAAACTACAGACATCCACAACATCCACAGAGGAGATTATTTTCAGAGCCAAGTTCTGCTCTTTTTCAAGCTCTATTAGTGCATCTATGTGACGTTAGGTGAGAAAATGGTCCCCTCACAGCATGAATTGAGTTTAAATGTTTGTATAGTCATTATTAATGGCACTGATTCAAAATCAGTTGACATTTAATTGCTTCTCGCAAAGGACAACTGGGACACTGGGTTCTGTTCTCAGAACAGTTGTACAGGCAGCTACCCCAGAATGTTGTCTTTTCACTGAGGACCAATTGGCAAGATTTCGAAGCATTCGTCCACTAAAAAATATTTAGGATTCTCAGAATGCAGATTCTCCAGACAGTTATTTCCTGAGTGTAATTCAGGCGAAACATTGCAGAGTTACAAACAATGAATGCAGACAGGAATGAGCTTAGACTGCAGCCTTAAGTGGAAACAAGATCATCCGAGATGAATCTGGATTCAGGGACCACAGATGCTCTGCCACATACACAAAATCAAAAGTTTTCTATAATGTGGATGTGTTTGTGGGTGGTTCCCACCGTTATACCAGTTATATACCAGTTATTCTGAGATCAGGTCAGGAATGGTCAAAGCTTTCTCTAGTTCTCCTTCTCTCTGTTTGTACACATGGTTTAAACATGCACTCTGAACCCACAATTCCATGCCCCTCTCTCTGATAATGAGTTGGAAGGTGAAGGCTCTAAACGGAAAGCATAGCTCATTAAAAGACAATTTCACAGCACCCACACGATCCAAATTCTGATGTCAAACTGGTGTGACTCTAGAATCAAAAATTCTAACATGAAAATCAGACATAATCCCGCATCCTTGCTGTCTACATAGACAGGTGAATACTACGGCAGAATCTGAACTGACATGGAAAGCTGTCTAGATATTGAACAGTCTGGCATCTTCTGTCCACTCTGATATCAACGAACATAAATGATCTTGAGCTCCTCGGCATTCAGAGCACAAAGGTCCAACAAAAATAACCTTCACTCGCTGAGTTGCCATAGTGACAGGCGGCCCTTAACAATGTACTGCAGGTGTCTTTCAAACAAAGACTTTCAATGGCCGACAGGTAGAGAAAAACAAAAAGACTGTCTCTAAAAAGACAGATAAAAAGAAAGAATGTTTCAGAAGGACCGAGGCCTACAGAGTGCGTCAGACACACTACAGCGTCTCAGAGGATTCTGGGAAATCTCAGTGAGATTCTGAGTCTCTTTCAGTGTTTTTCTATTAGCATGACAACAAGCCATTCAGAAAGAAGACAGTCATACACTGTCTTCTAAACCTCTGCCTTTCAAATACAGTCTCTTAGTTTCTCTAACCACATATTCCTGCATTTAAGAAACCTCTGGATCAATTTTTCCATTTCTCAAGCTCTGAGCAGCACACAGATTCCTCTGGCGGTTTTTAGCATTCATAATCTGAATAGGAAATCAAATATTTCTGTTGAAAAAAACTGCCTCACCAGCTGGGAAAAAAGCAATTCATTCAACTTTATCGGGGTGAAGCAGCGGTGAATATAAGAGAGACAATCGTTTTATGGTCTTCCCTTATCTGTAATGTCGTATAAACACCTTCATTCAGTGTGAGTTTGAGGGTAAGTCTGGAATAAGTGCTTTGATGCTTATCAGACAGAGCAAATATCAGATCTAAAGGAACAAAACATCCGAGCCAAGAACTTTTTATTTGTGAACATTATTCATTATATTCAACAGTCTATACTCAACATACTCAACTATACTCAACTTTATTATTAAGATTATTTAATGTAATTTAATTCATATTTCTAATAAAAAGTACCATAAAATAGTATCTTTATTATTACTAGTATTTTACAGTAATACTGAAAATATAACTGTTTAAAATATTTAATGTTCAGTGCTTTACATCATTTACATTTATGCATTTGGCAGATGCTTTTATCCAAAGTAACCTACAGAACATTTTGTTACACATCTGATCAGTACATGTGCTCACTGGGAATCGAACCCGTGACCTTTGCACTGCTAAAACAGTGCTCTACTAGCTGAGCTACAGGAACTAATTGGTATTAATTATTGCATTTGGTTATCAATTTACCGCCTGTCAACACCCTGATGAACTTCTGTGGATGTGAAAGATTCTTTATGGAACCTTGCAGCCAAACACAGAACCCTTCAGGAACCTTAACTTTTAAGAGTGTACAACACAACAACATAGTCGAGATCATTTTGTTTTCCATTTTGTCTATGCAAGACAGCAGCTCATATTTCACAGAGCCAAATTCAGCTAAGTCAGACCGGAAGGTGACAATTAGTTTCATTAGAAACATTAGACTGGCAGCTTCTGCTCTTTGTTTTATGTGGAAAGAGTTTGGTCATTGTGATTGGTATCTTAGGAACAGCACATTTGTCTGTCAATGAATCAATTAGTAATCTGATTTCAGCGAATGCTAGAGATCATTTGTCTTCTTGGCATGTGGCAGGTTTGTATGGTATTGTGCCTCTAATCCTGGTGAATTTTACCTGGCTGAACTGCTCCAGTCTGGCTTTGACCTCCAGAAGCACAGGGTCAACCCCTCTGACCTTCACTTCTGGATTCTGTCTTTGAGCACGAACTCCACTGCCCACCACTCGTGCTGTGTAACTGAGAGCGAGAGAGAGAGAGAGAGAGAGAGAGAGAGAGAGAGAGAGAGAGAGAGAGAGATTACACATTGAAGTCATGTAGAAAACTTTATTATGCAGAATGTTCTAGTCAAGCAGAACACCTGAAGTTTAGCTCATATTTTTAAAAATTAGGATTTGTTAATTACGAGAATTCACTCTTGACTGACGAATTTAATTTCTGCAGAAGCGAAAGTGACAGGAGCATTACATTTATGAGCATTTGAGTGAGAAGATTAATAAAAAAAAATAATCCATCAAAATAATCCACCTTTGGCTGGGGGCCCTTGGAGGCTTAAATCGTCAATCCACCGTTTGTCTTTACCGTGACATTGACGCATTCTGTTCTGACAGCTAAAGAAATCAATACTGCTCTGACTTCTCCATCCCTGACAGAAATGATACATTATAAAGTCTAATTGCTGGTGTGTGGAGGGAGGGGTGGGTGGGTTGGGTGTATACGAGAGTATTGATGAAGCAGTGAGAAATGACTCCTCTGGAATAACAAAAGAGAAAAACAGATATGAGGCTAATTACAGTCCAGTGAAGGACCACAGAGAAATGTGCCAGAGCCGCCCAGACACTACGGGATCAGAAGAAGATCTATTACTTCCAGACAATGTTTCCTAATAGCCAAAAGACACAGCAAATCAGAAAGTCTAGAATGAGAGTAAGACTGCAAAAACGTTGTAGTAAGATAGCTAGAGAGAGAGAGATAGTGAGGATAACAGGAAAGGTGTGAGAGAATAAAGAAAGACAGATACCACAGGGAGGATTAGGGAGTCAGATAAAAGAGCAGAATGTCAGAAAGACAGAGAAAACAGAACGTAACAGGATTTGCAAAGAATAATGGCCAAGTAGTTGAATAGATGTGTGAGGGTCAAGGTATGCATTGAGGTATGAGGTATGAGGTTTTGGCTGAGGATGTGTGTTGAGGCATGTTTTGCCTGAGGGTGTGTGTTGAAATATGTTTTGGTTGAGGGTGTATGTTGAGGTTGAGGTTTACTGATGCTGGGAAGTTTGATGAGGTGTGTAGGGGCTGATGAGGTGTGTTGAGGTCATAAGGATGCTGGTTACACTGAGGATGTGTGTGTTGAGGTTAATGTTGATGGGAATAATGAGGATGTGGGTTAGTGTTGATGTTGAGAGGTGCACCAAAACTCAAGACAAAAAAACTGAAGTCTAGTTAAAAATGAAATCAAGTCTATAGCTTAACAGAATGTAATGAGCTAAACTGTGACTTTGGTTAGGGTTTGTGGTTGGACTTAAGGGTAAACTACAGAAGTGCTGACTGAGCAGACACACTTATTTTTGCTTGTGCACCTCTGAGTTACGGACGAGCAACTGCTGAATTAATCAAGGGGTTTATCAGGCCTCAGTTACTGCAGTGGAAAGCCAAAGAAAAAGGCATGAGTAGTAAATAGGAAGAAATGCTGAGACAGTAAAAAGGAGAGTAAGATGGGAATTGTTCGTTCATAAAGGAATATTCAGTGCTCTCCCAATACCTAAATCCCAAACACCCATGATCCCAGAGGGCTTCTAAATACAGTACACCTGTTCCCTCCACCTCCTATTATTATCATGATGTTACAATCATTTGCCAATATTATTTCCGAAACTGTGATTATGCAACCCACACACCAAAAACAATTTAAAGTCGAGATTAGAACACAAACACAAGGAATGTGAGTTGTGTACGGGACTGGTAGTGCTAGCCTCGTTCTGAGCTGGGTGTTATTTTCAATGCTGGATTATAAAGATAAGACTTTAAATAATTCCTTATGTGTGAAATAATTATGCTATGGCCTGTTTCTATATGAACGATGTTTGTATCACACCACAGAGGGACCATAAATAGACACACATTCACCAATGTCAAAATTCCAAATCTGACAGTATTTATTTATTCCGTGTAAGAAACTGATGAATTGTACTCACAACTCCAGGCTTTGATTGCAATTTCAACAACAGAAAATTTCTACTGTAGTTGCTACTGTTTCCAACATCTCATCTCTACAAACTGCTGCAGTTGCTACTGTACCCAACATCTCATCTCTACAAACTGCTGCAGTTGCTACTGTACCCAACATCTCATCTCTACAAACTGCTGCAGTTGCTACTGTGCCCAACATCTCATCTCTACAAACCACTGTAGGAGATATATGATGTTCAATGTTCCAAGAATGCTCTAGAAACAACTATAAAAATGGAAACTCCTGTGTGGTGATAAATAAAGATTATATTCAGTAAGATTCTGTTATGCCCACAATATATCTGCAATGTATCTGCAAATCTAGACTTAATTTCATGTTTGAAAATGAATTTAACTTGCTTTACTGTCCTGATGTGAGCCAGGTTTGGTCTGAGTAAAGAGATGATGTACAAGCAAGTGAACTGACCTCGTCATCTAAACACACTCACAAACAAAACAGAAACATCTGAGACAGACGGTCTCTGTATGTGAGTTCATGTCTGTCTTGTGCTGCTTTCATATGATGTCTCATAGAAAAGCCCTACACACTCTCTCTCTACACACACACACACACACACACACACACGTTCCTAATAATGGTGTACTGAGAAAGTCCATAATCCCTGGGCGTAACCCAGAGGAGAAAGTTAGAAGAGCAAGTTACCAAACACACACACATACAGTATCTCTGTCTCTCTTTTAAAGGATTCATCAGATTTTGCTTGTCTGCTTCTAAAAAGTGCTACTCCTATGAAATATAAGGATGAAGTAATTGTGTTAATTATGGCCTGAGCATTTAAGTGTCCCAGCCAGACGAGACATGATGAGATTCAGTGACATAATTCACAAACAGGGCGGTCACAATCAATCAATCACAAATCACAGCCAATCAGAACAGTGTACGGATGAGGTCACTCAGAAAATTGCTCAGATGGACACAGGCCTCAGACCTGTGCAGTGCACAGCATTTACACAGCTTATTTTATGCAAGTACGTTTCTTTTGTATAGTTATGGTTTATATAGGGAAACCCTATACAGAGTTAAATGGTTCTTGAAGAGGTTCCTCAAAGAACCCCTTGAGGATGCATAAAATAACCCGGCATAAACAAAACTAAATGAAAAGATCAACAAACACAAAGAAACAAAATGTGACAGTATTTGTCAGATAAAGGAAGAGCAACATAAATGAGATCCTGCTTTGCAAACGGCAGAGCTGCTCTGTTATTAATGGAGAGGCACAGAATGGATGAGAATCACAAGAACGTGCAAATCTGATCCGGATGAACTGGAGGTTTGGCGCATGATAAACTGGCAGAGAGATCTGTGACACAGACATGTAAATTACAAGCTCTGAGCCCTCTGACTTTCTCAGAATACAGTCCTCCGGTGCTAGACGGCTCTATTGTGCTCTGCGCATCTTTCTCAAAGCACAGAAACAAAGGCAAAGTCTGTCTAAAACAGGGACAAAACAGAAATAAAACAGCAATCAGACACAGCGGAGAGTAAGACGCTCTGAAAAGAGCTGCGCTTAAGAGAGCCTGTCATTCTTTTGAAGTGAGATGTTAAAGCCAAACCTTCAGACAGAATAAAAAAATCTGTCTGACTGTGGAATGTTCTAGCAAAGTGGTTAAAGATCTGTCTGTCTGCTGGGCTGTCTATCAATGTGGCCTGTGGATAAACAATCATGTCTGATAATGAAACAGAAACATCTGATCGTGGATTCTGATCAACAGATTGTTGAGACACAACGTTGTGTGGTGCTGTATCTTAACAGAAGAATGGCATTTAATAAATTAACTTTGAAAACCATCTTAATGAGCATCAACATCCTCAATATATTTAATGCAGTCACTGTTATCAAAGCAATAAGGCACTTCAGACTGTGATGTATTGTGAATACAGTCATGGCTGAAGACATTGCAGGTGCTCTGGTTCATACAAACATCCTTCAGCTGTTAACACATGAACACCACAATCTCTTGTACCTTATTGCTTAGTTGAATTATACGGGTACAGCAACTCACTGTAAAAAAAAACAGGATCAGGAAGTAGCAGAGATCAACTTGAGACCCATGTTACCCAATGTGTCAGACAGAGCATGTGTAATAAGTGTTAAAGCACAAATCCATCCACTTCTGACGAGAACCCCTTCTGACACACACATCCGGCGAGAACCCCTTCTGACACACACATCCGGCGAGAACCCCATCCACTTCTGACACACACAGTAAAGCTGTGAGTTTATAAAAAAATGAATTCAAAATGTCTGTTTAGGTCTATAAATAACACTTCAGAACAGATGCAATGAAGAGACCTGTGGGTACCAATCACACATCTGCACCGGGTACAGCTGCCAATCAAAATAGGTGAGAGATGAGCCAAATAAAATGAGTCTGAATTGTTGTGAAAAGACTAAAATAGATAGACGTGGCGAAAAGGAATTCTACAGAGACGGAACGATGGGGGTGTGATACGTTAAGCCAAAGAAGATAAACCACAGGGCAGAGTTAAGCCAAGTCTGCTGCCCCAGGGCATGATGGGAAAACAGACTGCGGCTGCCAGTGGCAGAGACAGATGCCCATGTGGCCGACAGCTGCGTGTGGCATGTGGCACTGAGGTTATCCCATTACACACACACACACTCACTTATTTTGTCCCTACATGTGGATCAAAGTCATCGTCAGGGTTTTCACACAGTGGCAGGTATGCATTTGTTTGTGTTGTTATTAATGCAACATCAGTAACTCTCTCCAATTATGTTACACAAAGGTCTGAACACACACACACAGAGTGTAACAGAATGAGAGGACTGAAGGAAACTAGAGTGTGAACTAGAGGGTGGAGAATGTACTTGAGGTAAGATAAGACACATTCAGTCTGTTATTATCCGTGTTGGAGCTCCTTACAGACACCCAGAGTAGATCAGTCTGGGTGTGGAGGATTCACACCTATCATTCAGTCAGACACACGCATGTGTGCACACAGTCAGGCACACAGACATGCACACACACAGACTTTCCATTGATATAACTTATACTGTACAAACTGTGTATTCTATCCCCAACCCTCACAGAAACCTTTTTGCATTTTTACAATTTCAAAAAGCATAATGTAGTATGTTTTATCATAATTTTCCCTCGTGGGGACCACAATATAGGTGTGTGCATCTTTTACCAAAAGTCTGTCCAGACTCTTGGTCACCACAATGGTAGGAAAACAAGAACACACACACAGTTTATATCAAGGTTAAAACTTCCCCTTAATTTATGTTGCTCTTAAATTGCACTAATTATATTGCAGAATTGTCCTCTTAATCAGTATTAAATGAGCTGTCACTATATGGCAAGAACAACACAACAGTGTTCAGCAAACGTTTGTGTTATATTGCTCCCCGGGTGCAGTAGTGTGCTGCCCACAGCTCTGGGTGTGTGTGTTCACAGCTTGCAGTGTGGGTTAAATACAGAGGTCACACTTCAGGTATGAGTTACCATATCTGACAAATATGTCACTTTCGCTTCCCTTTCACATGAGAAAACAGAACCCAGCACACGAGTTTAGAACAACTTGTGTGTCACTTGAATTTTCATTGGACTTCGGGACTCACATGGACATAAGGAGTTTGAATTTAACACATCATTTCCTGTCCTCTCAAAAAAGTGGCAAACACCCCAAGAATGACTGCATACATTTAAAAACAACTAGAAAAACAAGTTAACGAGAGAACAAGAGTACAGGAAAAGAGGCATGAGATTCCTGGATGAGCCCGTTTTAGCTCTGAATTAACTGAAGGAAGTGGCTGTTTATGGGAACATTTACTGCTAAATCTGCCCCCACTCACACACACATACCCACAGGCACACAACATGGTCACCAGTTTAGCATGGTGACTCCTAAAGACTTCCCTGAAGCACAAAGTGGTGGCTAGGAAAGAAACTTTACACACACATTATTCTGTACGAGTAAGCCTATGTACAATGTGTGTGTTTACTTAACCATATATTGGGGACAAAAAATTTGTCAGGTGTAGGCAAAACCTGACAAATCTAAGCACAACTTTATTTTGGGGACATCCTCATTTGTAAAAATACTATAAAATATAGCAAATGAAGTTTTTAAAAATTGAAAAAATGCAGAAAGTCTATGGAATGTCCTTATTTGTATAGATTGTACGTGTGTGTGAACGTGGCATTAATTGGTCAGTGGCGACGCCTCATGCAGTGAAAACTTCCTGTTCTTTGAACTCTGCCCAGATCTGGATCTCTTTTGAATGTCTGGTACACTTTCACTGTTTCCCCTGTAATGTTCCACAGGTCAGAACCATGCAAGACTCAATGAGCTCCAGATAACACTGTAATGAGCCTGTGTGTGGAGGTGAAATCCACAGAGATGTGTTCTCAATTATTTTGGAATTTCAGAAGCAAACACGGATCTACATTTTCTGACTGATACACACACACATGCACCCTGATCATTTAAATACTGCAGGTGATGTCACTGCCTGAGTTTATCTCTCTATCTGTAGTGATGGATTTAAAACACATTCCTGTATGCAGAGACTCAGACTCAGCTCTAGAACTTTCATAGCCTTGCGAATGAGAGGTGGAGAGAGAGAGAGAGAGAGGAAAAGAGAGAGAAAGAGAGAGAGAGAAAGAGAGAGAGAGAATGGGACAGAATGACCTCCAATGCCACGTCTCAGTATGTGACTGTCTCTCTTTCTCTGGCTGTGTTCAGAATGTATTACTGGTGTACTGTTGCATACTGTGTAGTTCACACTAAATGCTTATTGTTTTTCAGAAATAAAATAGAGTACATGTTGAGTAAATTTGTTTCCATGTGACTTTAATATGAATGTTTTTATTAATATGAATACATTTAATAGTGCCATCAGTTATCATCTTAAGGTCATCCAGATAAGCTATGCATAGAGACAATCTGTGCAGTATACAGTATGTCAGCATGCTATTTTGCACATAACCTCTTTTTCTCTGTATGGAAAAGCCCACGCTGCAAACAGCTACTCTTTACTGCCCCCTGTACACAGCAGTATAACACCCCGACAATTTCAGACTGACATTTACAATTCCCTCTAAAACAAAACAAAACTGTTGAGCAAGACAAACATTACAATGGCCTTTTATACACTATTCATTCATTTCTGAGTACTCTAATAAAAAAACAAAACGTTAAATACATATGTAAGTGCGTGTCTACATAAACACAAGCTGGAATACAGTGGAACCAGACAAACAATGTAAAAAACAGTCACACACAAAGAACTCAGAGTCAAGCAAGAAAATGTCTCCAAATATACACATCCACTGAGGTTTACTGCACTCTAAATACAGCCATACACAGTACACAACTGGTAGAGCATCGTGTTAGCAGTGCAAATGTTGTGGGTTTGATTCCCAGTGAATGCACATAGTGACAAATAAATGTACACACATATTGAATGCACTAAGCTGCTTTGGATAAAAGCACCTATTCAAGGCAAATTAAAAAGAAAGGTTGCATACATCATTAACGTTTTCCCATCAGGCTTTCAGCAATGTTTTTTAAAAAAAAAAAACTATCAATGCATCTAGATGATCTGAATGCAAAATATATCTGTTTGGTATAAATATAAAACTCTCCAACCTAATGTCAACAAAAAGAGAGAAAAGAGAGAGAGAGAGAGAGAGAGAGAGAGAGAGAGAGAGAGAGAGAGACTCTTTGTCTGACTGTGTCCTTTTAGTAAAAACAGACCAGATGTGTACAGCCTGTGCCAGCGTTGTGTCATGGGTTCAAGCTGGCACTGGGCGATGCCAGATGCTCAGTGACCAAAATGTTATGAATTACTGAGTAACACACATTTACATATGCAGACCTGCAAACTCCTCTATAGGACAGAACCGACAACCTTCATAAAATCCATCAGTGGTAAGACATTCAGACACACACACAAACAAACAGATAATGGCACCACTGCACGTAGACAAAACAACTTACAGAAAAGTTGCTATATGTAAAAGAAGGGAAACAGTAATTAGGACACAACGCAGGCCTAACTCGAACCTACATCCCTTGCTTGAGCACTAAGGTTGCAGATTTCTGCGTGTTAACTAGCAGGTCATAATTCTAACAAGTAACATAAATAATAAAATCACAACTCTCAGCTCATCCCTCAAACACTAAAGGTGCTCTTCTGCCACCTGCTGGTGTACACGATTATTACAAACGCTCATCCAGGACAGGACACATTTCCAAGATTTCATGTACACACACACATATGCGTTTGAAATGACTGATAAAGACAGAGACTGTGACACATTCACTAACTAGGGACCAGTATAGTAAATATAACTGTACAATCATCTTTGGTGTATTTGCGCTACAGTGCAGAAATACTTTTTGCAGTTTACAGTACACGGCCAACAGGTGGCAGTTTTCTACAGCTGTAGGTTGTGCATATCTTCATAATCAAACCTGATGTTTGGTTTTAGTCAGATTGCCAACAGCAGCCAATATTCTTCTATTCTTATTTTTCTGTAATCAGTTTTGAAACCAATTAAACAGATTTACAGGTGCAAATACACAATATTCAAATTGTAATATTTGGCCACAGTGCACAAGATACAGGACTAAATGTACATTTTACATTTACATTTAGTCATTTAGCAGACGCTTTTATCCAAAGCGACTTACAAAGGACGAGAGCATTGAACATTTTGTCTTGCACGCCAACGAGCCGAGTCTGCAAAACTACATTTACAAGCGGACATTGTATTCTGTTACTAGAGAAAAAGATGGACTAGAAACAGGGATTTTTTTTAATTTCTTCAGAACATAACTGAGCTAGACTGATTTCTCCAAAAGTAACGCTTTTCTATTTGTCAAAAGTGATTTCTCTAGAGCATCTTATAATGTATTAGTCAGACAAACAGATAAACGAAAGTTAGTTCACGCTCATATATGCCAATGCACACTTTCAGACAGCAATGAGATTAAATGAAGAGCCAAACACATTTGTTAAACTCTCCTGCTTCAATCTTAGAATCATGTAAAAAAGACCACAGTAATCTCACGTCTCCTGCAGAGTTTCAGAAGACATCTCAGTGTCTCACAGATTGAATTTTCATTTCTCTTTATGAACTGTCTGAAATACGAGATGTTGATCCTGAAATGAGAACTCAATTAGATCTCCTCAGTTAGAGAGAGACCTCAGAGCGATAATATTTCCTTCTGAGAAGTCTGCTGTACAACCAGAACACACACAGAGGTGACACCACCACACCTGTCTCACATACACACACACTTTCACAGACAAAGAGTATTTAACTCTGGTATTTAAACAAATGGAAAGCTTGGAGACCTCACAAAGCATTTAGAGCTGCACTCATGCACATTTTAAAACCCAAATAAAAATCATGATCCAAATATTCCTAAATAAAACTTCATCACATCGGGTGAGAAATCGGGACAGTTATGCAAGACACTGATGAAATATAAAGTCATGTGAAATCACACTCAAAATCAGCACCGCAAACCTTTTATTTATACAGACTGACTGCCACACCCTGAAACACACACAAACACACATGTACACAAACAAATCTAATGCTTACCGATATAC
Organism: Chromobotia macracanthus; assembly: GCA_036877525.1. Taxonomy (NCBI): domain Eukaryota; kingdom Metazoa; phylum Chordata; class Actinopteri; order Cypriniformes; family Botiidae; genus Chromobotia; species Chromobotia macracanthus. The sequence goes on from JAZGTH010000038.1 coordinate 3,665,095, forward strand.
CCAGTACCACCACACAAACCTGTTCTATACTTACAGAGTTGGTAAGTTTACTTATCTACTTTGCGGATAAGTTTGTCTCCACAATTTAGCTTAATCTTTCCAAACCTCACTTTGTAAATGGGAAAAAAACCCATGGGAATTGGAGAAAATCCCATTGGGAAAAAAAACAATAAATCATGCTTTTTTGCATTCCAATAATGCAAAAGATTTAGCGTCAGTCAATAGCAATAACAACTAGCTTTATATTAAAACAATCTGTCTTAAATTAAAGTCTACAAAATGTTCTCATTTAGACTCCGTGTGTGTGTTCTGGAAAAAAATATGCAAAAAAATGATTTATGGATAAAACTGATTGGAAAGGAATAAAACTAAACTGAAGGCGGAATAAACAGGCAATAGGCCAAACATATTCAGTTATAATAAAATGTTTAAGCAGCAGCCAATCACGGTATGTAAATTGTGTCAACCTATATAGTTTCTGATTGGACGAGAGAACATGAACACTAATGTCAACAGTAAGACCGAGTTTGTAGAGAATTCTGGTCTGCAGAAGATCATCCAATAATTCCAGAAGGCATTAAGATGAATGTGTTTACGTTGCATAACGGTCCGTAATTGTGGGAAAGGCAGTTTGAAGAATTCGTTTAATTGCTCTCAGGTCTGGAAAATCCCTCTAAGACATGTGGCTCACAGAATGTATTGTGGGTAATGGAGTCATCAATTTATATTAAACAACACTTTTTAATACGCTGAAATGGCAGGTAACCATAATTACCTGCAGTGTTGGGTAAAGCCACAAATTCATCCGCATTCCCCTTAAATGTGATCCAAAAGCACAAAAATACAAATCTCACACATGCACACTGTACACACAAAGTACAACAAAACCCTCCAGAAGTGGGAGGTTCCAGGATTATGTGGCCACACACCATTCAGCTGTGTATCAGTTCATTCCAACGACTGGAGATAAACTCCAGTCTAAACTCTGCGTATCTGCGGCTGGAGACCCCTGCCTTAGACCACAGGTGTTCAAACTTTATACTGGAAAATAAATAATGTAAAAATAAATCACTAGCCAGAGTAACTAGCCACAAAAAACTAATAATAAATTAAAGTGTGCTACTGGATTGCCAGCATCACAACATTTTTAGATTTTAACGTTTTTAGTCTACTAATTATTCAAATTTAAAGTTCTCACTTACAAAAAACACCAAGAATATAATCAAAAGTGAAGCCAAATATTCCAATATTTCTCAAGAAGGCAGATGACTATCACTCGTGTTTATGGATGAAACAGCTGGAGGGCAGAGTTCAACGTCCTACAAGTGCAGCTGTAGTCCTAATAAAACACACCTGAAGATGAATGTCTCCAATATTACCTGAACAATTACAGGGATATGTGTAAAACCAGGACTGGAGATCAACTTTACAGGTTGGTGGTTCTCCAGGAGTGGGTCCTAATATACCTGGATTAAAGATTTTAGGGGGGATAACTGTCCACTACAGAGAATCATCTGAAGTGAGTGTGGAGATGAGATGTTGTTTCTGGAGCATCTGGTGGATGATGTGTTGGGGTGAAGCTGTCTGGAGAAGCATTGAGGCCAGCACAGACGGTGAGACAACACCAGTGCTTGAGTCATACAAACGAGGGTGGGGTGTGGGGGTCAAGGACACTGCTGGGACAGGTCATTCATTTACCCTGGAAAAATAAATATGAGCTTTTGTTTCATAACATCCCGTCCCCGTTTTCTCTCCTCCCTGCCGAAAACAGCAGCATGGCTGGTCACCAGCATGTGTTGTATTTATAAAACCAATACTAACCATCACTAACCAACCTGGACCAGCTTGGAACTTCCTACAGGTCTAAATTTCTTGTTTATCAAAGCCCTGGTGCCCATTCTGGTGTCCTCACCTGTTTTTTAACTAGCTTAATTAGCAAGGCAACTTCAGTGAATCAGCGTTACCAAGTTTGATGATGAACATGAAGACTAATATAAGTCCAACAGCCTGGCTGCACCAAACAAGAACTAATCATCAGAAACAAAACCTGGACCAGGATGGAAGCTCATGCTAAACTGGTCTTTCCAGCAGCACAGTTCTCTGTCTCCCATCTCCTTTCTCCTCCTCACAGCTAATGATGTGAGCAGAACAAGGAACAGGAAGTGTGTTCAAGGCCAGAACTCTGAAGGAGTTTTTCCCAGAGAGATGCTCTCACTCGGGGCTCTCTGATCCACCCACGGGGAGAGTGTTAACAAAGTGACCCCTTTCATCTCCTCTAGAGCTCTCTTCTGATCCCTTGCTTTTATTTATTTAATTTCTATGACGCGATTTGATGCCGTGTACTGTTCATCTCACTGCATCATCCTGTCTTTGAATCACAGTTCTGTGTGAAACGAAGTCTTCCATTCATTCCAAATGCAACTCCAAAAGCTGAGGAGAATGAGATGATGTCATGCATATGAAGGTGTGATCAGACAGAATGGTGTCTGACTCGTTCCACTACATCTTAATGAAACTCGTTCTGGAATCTTTGTGTGGGTTTGGAAGATCCGAAGCAAATTACGGTGTGTTTAGAATTTAGTTTTTGGTTGGATTTTTTGGTACTTCACTGAAAGGTTTTACACATTAAGGTTAACATGAATTAACAAAAAAACTTTAACAGCACATAGTAATTTTGATTAATGTTAATTTCTACGTGGAATACGTTCGAACAAACATGAATTAACAACGAACAATGGTACTCTTGATCAACCATCTTTACCAAAAGACCATGAAAATCAGCTAGATTTAACACCTACGTTCCTCTGATTGTATGGATAAATTGATCTACTAGCTAAACCAGCACTAACCGGCCTGGACCAGCATGAAAATAATGTTGCTTTTACTGCTCTGTTCAGCAGGACTATGAGAAACACTCAGACTCTCCACTGAATACATATTTTTAAAAACAGAACAAAACATTTATCCAATAATTGTTAGCATGACAATCTGTGGCCAGTATCCAGCCCGGGAACGTTTCTGATCTGACCAAACAAAAAATGATAACATTTCAAACATTCTTGTGTCAAAGTGATTTTCTGCTTGTTTCTCTCTCTTCGTCTCCAACAAGCCAGACTGGCCCAAACTCCCAGACGAACTCCGCGTCTATTCTGCAGCTCGGCCACTTACGAGCCTGTAAAGTCTTGCCATCTCTTGTAAGAACTTCTGATTTTCAACACCATGTGTGGATCAGATCTGAAGGGCCCAGAGGTGATGTTATTGGATCGGTTACGGCCATGAGTCCCTGGAATGAAATGTGGAGCAGAACTGTGTTCCTCCCGGACTCTTGCCCCGGATTGATTCAGATAATTAAATTCAGAATCTTATATAAGGGAAGGATTTTTTTTGGCCTTTTGCCAAGAGTGTGTTCCAGAACATGGAACTCTCATGGGTTCTAGAATGCTGTGCATAACAGGGACGTGAAAACGATGACGTTAATAAGAACACAGAAAATATAAATACTAAAACAGCAGTAAGTGTGCATAGACGACTTCAAAGAAGCTTGTCAGAGCAAGAACGTAACAACCAATTACAGCTAATGTTACAGCCTTTCTCTAGATCTCTAGATCAATAAACAAACAGCCATCACACACCTGGGTGGTTGTGGGCATTTGTGTCTAACATGGTTAATGCAGTAATACTTGTTTTGTTTAGACTTAAACTATTGCAAAACGTTATGGTCACTGTAGTCTCAAACATCTTTAAAAAGTTCTTTAAAAATGATGAAGGCCTTTGACCAAGATACATTTAATAATAATTGCAAACATCCTCCCTCTAAAACACAAAAACTCACTCTCTCTCTCTTTGACAGTGTGACCGCAGTGCCTTAATGACCAGCACTGAAGACAACTGAGGACAATAACCTTCCTCAGAACGTGTGTGTGTGTGTGTGTGTGTGTTCTGGTCCGCAGCATGAATGTGGGTCAATGTGTGTGCTCAAATACTGTGCACTGGTTCTACCAACAGTATTCAACATAACTGCTTATCACTGATCACACACTTCAGCATCCTGAACATCTATGATCTGATGAGGGCCACACAAGGAGGAAGAGAGAGAGAGAGCAGATCTAACTGACTGAATGGTTTCCAGATGTCTGAATGGTAAACAACTGGTTTGTCATGAGGGCATAAAAATTTGTGGCATTCAGATTATCTCACTGAAAATCCCAAAGTTCTCCAGAACATGGAGATGCATGGACAGATCTACAATTGCTCATTTATGCGCAAAACACGCACAGAAGCTGAGCTCCGCTGAATGTTCTGCACCCCCGGCCACCTTATAACACCACTTAAATATTTCTGCTAATTTAATAATGATTTCAGCTACCATTAAACTGAAATCATCTCAGCTCCATTTAACACATTTGTCCATTCACATCCTTTATGCATATTTAACAAAAGCAGCAGCACAGAAAATTAGGCTGCAGAGTCATCTGGGCTTACTGGTGTCTGTAGCTGAGTGTTACCAGAAGAAAAACAGCATTAGTTTTTTAAAAAGCTGATGTGCTTTTGAAGTACTTGTACTTCAAACTTGTATTGTGTGCTGTCCACTGAATATCAACCGCCAGGTATAAGTAAATTTGACACCGTTAAAGAGAGAGAAACAGTAAAGCATTAGAGTGTGTGTGTGTGTGTGTGTGCACAGTATTGACTCTCTCTGTATGAGTTTTGCTCCATGTATTTAGAGGGCACATTCCCAGGCTGGGCGTTGGGAGTCTCTCCTCTACTGTTTCCCACACAGAGCTCACACAGGGGGCCCTTTGTTCCGGCTCCAGGCCGCGGGGGACCCAAATTCAGCACAGCGGCCACTGAGAGACCACCCTGCATTCTTCTACAGTCCAACCCTCTTTCATCCCTCACCTTCAGCCGGCGCAGGAGTGACCGCTGCTCTGTGACGCACACACAACTCGCTCTGGCCTTCCGAATTAAAGCAACCTCTCTCTGACTATGTATCAGACGTGAACAGTTTAAACAGTTACTGGGTTATAGAAAAGGCATAACATTGTTTTTATCTGATCTGTAATTTTGGAAACGCACTTCCAAAACGTTCGCACATCTTGTATTGTTTTTGCTATGTGTCTCGTTGGCTGACGGAGCGATCTGCTGGAAATGTCAATCTTTAGGCCAAATTTTACAGACTGATTAATTAATCCAATAAAAAAACAAAAGCAAGTATTTTTCATACTCTCTCAGGTTTCTACGGTTACGTTCCACTGCACAGAAGAGATCACCGCTCTTACATGCTGCTTAAAGTAAAAAAAAATGAATACTGTCCCAATGAACTTCCCTAAAACACAGTCATGGTCTTGCTATGTATGATTCACCATTGCACATTATTACAAAGAAAGAAGGTCTGTCTTCATAATCTTCCATCAAAATGTAATCACTTCTTCCACCTAAAACAATCTTTCTTAACTGATGACATCATCAAGACCTCATTTTTCAACCTTCCAATCACCGGTCAGATACAGTGCACACAACCCACTCAGTTCCAACAGATAAATTAGGTCCCGCCCTACACTTAGAAAAATAAAAATACATTTTTAAATAATGTTGTTTAAAATGACATTCAGGTTCCCTTTAGAACAGTATTCTTAAGTCACATACTGCTCCTCTCTCTTTACACTACGTACATGGGTATTTATACAAAAGAAAACTATCCATGTTGTTTCGATCCATCTCTGTCTATTTGTCTCTGTTTATGCGGTGTTGATGGCCAGGATTTGGATGGTTGCTATAGCGACTGATGAGAGGGGGGGCAACCACAGCTGGGTACGGGGAGAGAACAAGAGAGAATGTCTTAATTGCATGTTCTGATGATGCCGTTTAGAAAGTAAAGCCAACAGGGAAATGAAATACAGATCATTGCTGTGTGAACTTTCTGAGAACTAGAGCGAGAGAGAGAAAGAGAGATGGATGGGTGAGAGAGAAAGAGACTGAAGAAGGCCCACAAACGCCACGAAACAGTCTTGGCTCTACAGCACAACCTCAAATCACTTGGAGAATCTGGAAAGCGAGGAGATGAGTGAGGCAGGGAATAAAGAGAGAAATCAGAAAGTTAAAACTGGATATTTTCAACATCTCCAGGCTGTTATAGAAAAGCAATTCTTTTCTTTACTGTGACGTTCAATAAATCATTATCTTTCAAGGCAAGAAACTAGAGCCAGACATCATTTTCAAAACAAACATTTCTCACTCAGAGGCAACAGATTTGTTATAAATTTATTAGGAGTCAGTCAGCCCGGCCCAAAGGTGATTTCTCACTAATGGAGGAACTTTTCCACCTGCACTTTTTTCTGAGTGATTATTTAAAACGATATGCTTCTCTGACAGCACACACTCATTCCAGAACACACTCATTCCAGACGTCTCCTTCAGTATCACACACACAAACATTACAGTCTCTCTCTCACCTCTGCACCACGTCATCTCCGCTCCAGCAGGTCAGCTCGTCCACACCCACTTCTCCCTCACAGAGCTTCTCTGGCAGGTTGTTGAAGATTGATTTGTATCTGGAGAGGTATTCCATAAACTCCCTACAACACAAACACATACAGAACATCAGAGAAACTGTAAGATCTAGGTTTCAAAAGCTTTCAAAGCTAAAACGCAGTTGTAACATCAGGACGTAACTGTGTGTGTTTGTGGGCAGGGTTTAATTAGTCTCCAAGCATAAAGGTTTTTCTTTAATCACTAGCAGTTCACTTGCACAAATTTGTTGGGTCCACGTGAACTGAGGACCACACCTCATTTACTAGTGGACACTAATGTGAAAACACTTGTGCTGAAAAAAATATTAAGCGGGCGGTGATGGTGGAATAGAGGCTGAACTTAAATACATTAAGGAAAAAACACACAGACACACACATGAATACTTTCCTGTTCTCTGATATATATTAAAACATGCCAACAAATAATATGAAAAATGAAGTTTTTTTGTGAATGTTTTCATGCTTACCGTGTAACAAATCTCAGAGTAAAACCTTTATTACTCTTGGAGGATTTCTGAAGGAGTGAACTGAGAATGGTCATCCCCCAGTACAAGACAATGGAACAGTCCAGAGGAGCAGGGAGGCAGCAAGCAGTTTGAAGGGGAGGACAGAAAGGTGGAAGGAACCAAAGGGAAACAAAATAAGGGGAGGTGCAGTGAGAGACGGAGAGAAAATCATGATTCTGGAGAATAAAAATGTCCTTCATGCACATGCAAACTCAAAACCTGCAGGATGAGTCACATCACACGAGTAACAGAGATCCACAGCAACCGCTCACATTGGGTCAAGAAGTACTTTTCCTGTTCATTTTATCCATAGACATTTCAAAGTTTACCTAACAAAAGCAACAAACCTAAAGAGTTCTGAACCAAGGCAACAAGCTTTAAAAACAAATCTAATTCAAAGCAAACGAGTACTTTAATAAAGAATGTATGTTAAGCATTAACACTGTATACTTAACACAAAGAACCATTGGAAGATAGCTTGCCAAAAATACAGAATCACTCATTTTTGCTGCAAAGATTCAGAATGGATCTTTCAGAACATTTGTTAACTACATTAGTTAACCTGAACTGCTAATAAACATGTACTGATACATTGCATACTGTAAAAGTCACCTTATGCATAAATGTAAATGCATTTATGTAAATGTAAAATGCATCAATACATCCACAGCATTTATTGATCTTGGTTCATTTGATTTATTGATCTTAGTTAATCTCAACATTTACTAATACATTTTTTAAATCAAAAGTTAACCTGTTAACATTAGTTAATGCACAATGAACTAACATTAAACAGTTGTATTTGCATTTTTAAATAAATGCAGTTAAAATGTATTTACTAATGTTTGTGAATGAAACCTTATTGTAAAGTGTTAACAACATAAAATATATGCATTTATAATAATGTTTATTGAATTTTATATGAATTTGTTTAATACAAGTAAATATTTAATGAAAAAACATTTTATTGCATCCCTGACCTCTAATCTCTTCATAAAGATGGAGTGTGTGAATCATTGTTTATTCTGAATGAATAATGTACATGGTTCTGACTTGCGGTCAGAGCTGAGCTCTTGGTGCAGAGATGATGTCATTCATACAGCGATGAGTGCTTGATATCCAGAGGAAATAACCTCCAATCCATTTACCTCTCTGTGTGCCTGCAGACAACAGCCTCAGTGCCAGTTCCAGCACTGTCAGTGCCAGCCCACCACTTACTGATGCTACCTGTACAGTGTGTGTGTAAGTGTCCTCTGACCTACAGCCCATTGTCACCAGGGGCTTTTATTAAGAGTGTACACAGAGTGATTTATTGAAGGGGTCAGTAACAACTACAATATGAAACAAGCAAATTAACGTGTGAGTATCAGAATTATGTAAAATCAGGGTGAAGGATCTTGTCTAACCTGTGAAGATGAGCCAACATGCCAGTCCCGTCTCCTGGAACTTCCTGAGAGCTGTTAACAGGTGGAGGCGTGACTGAAGATGGAGGAAACGTCCTGACTGTGGTGGAGGATGCATATGAGGTGTGACCACACACCTTATCCACCTGAGAGAGAGAGAGGAGAGAGAGAGACAGGACTGATAATGATATCCTCTTTATTATGTTTTTATGTCAAAAGCTTCAGCAACACAAATGTACAGGTTTTAAACGTGCAAAACCTTTGATTCAATTATCAGTTACATTAAAACAACTGTGAGAGAGATTATGATGTTTAGAAAGACAGAAAGCATGACGTAAGACAAATGAAAGTCTAATGCGATCCGTTACCCTCTTACCCATTAAACGAATGATTTAACACTTTAATGTAGGTGATGTTTTTAACAGAGAGAGAGAGAGAGAGAGAGAGAGAGAGAGAGAGAGAGTGGGTCAGTTTTAGATTTAGTCAATGCACAAGGACAATGAAAACAGTAAAACTGGACATTACATACACTGTTTTGACCAGCCAGCAGCACTCATGAGGAAAATTACTTTATAAACCTTCTAAATAACTTCAGTGAACATATAAAACATGTTTTAGTTTGATTTAAGGGTATAGTTACAGCATACAAAATCTCATTACTGCAGGTCAGCATTAAAACAGCAGAGGACAGTGGAAACTTCCCAATATTACCTGAAACAAACAAAACTAAACCTGACAAAACCTCCCACTGGGGTCATCCAGGGACATCCTCGTCCAAAAAGATTTTTTTTTTCTAAAAAGTTTTCTTTAAGCAATTATAGTTGGCTTATATAAAACAATGGAAGTCTGGGATGCAATCTTGTAAAGAAAATGTGTGTGTGTAAAATAGTTTCTCTCATCAGACACTCTCTAAATCTACATTTCCTTTTACATCTACAGCCCCTTTACCTCTATCTTCCTCTTTCACACACACACACACACACACACTTAATCAATGGAGCTTCATCCCACTAAAAGCTCGGACAGACGTCACCGGTCCATTAGTCAGAGTTGACCCGACTTGTCTGGACGCCAGGCTTCACCGATCCGAATGTTGGCCCCCGCATCTGCCCTCTCCTATCACTCACCTTTAATAATGACAGTTTTATTTAACATGAATAAATCCTGATTTGCTGCATGATCCATCTGCAGAGCTCAGATGTGATGGAGGACAGGAAAGACACACAGAATTCATAACGTCACTCTTTACAACCTGAATGAATAACAAGACAGCTCGGTAGAGCCAAGAACACAGAGAATGTCTGACACAGGATAATATCATTCACAGGATAATTCAATAAAAAAATTCACATGACAATTCTGTCGTCGCTTGCCCTCATGTATATATACACAGTATGATACTACATAAAACATACACAACACTGTGCAAAAGTCACAGCCGATGCTTTAGTTGCTAGACAGGACACTAATGGTGAAGCATCTAATGTTCTTTTGCACTTTGGCAAAGAACTGCGTGTGTACAACACACACACAGGTACCTTTAATGCTTTAAGATAACAGTAAACAGCTTAAGACCTTCAAGCACACTAACACCTCAGTTTTGACAGTCAATTTCAGCTGACAATGTTGGTATTCACCACAGAAAGAGAAGCCAAAAATCACACAGACCACAGGCATCCTCACAAACCACACAGAAACACACTTAAAAGTGCACCTCTTTCTGATACAGCATCTTTATCCCATCATAAACTTACACTGACAAGGTTCAATTCTTTTACGTTTTCCAGGAATTGGAAACATGAAGACACAACATACTGAACTTTCATCAGACCTAATCGAACAAAAAAATGATCCAGCAACCAAACTTTATTTTTTTTGCTTTTTTTAATGACTGAAAACTAAAAGTGTGCAATCCTGGTGCGGTCTTTTAAACCGCTGGGTTTACTGTAAGTTAGTAAAATTATATGAGTTCTACAGCAACTGTTTTAGCAACATCCGAACAGTGATTTTATTTCTAGAGAAAGCTGCAGGGCTCTCAAACACACACTGAGTCTGAGAGAGTCAGATGTCAAACCAGAGTAAGAGAAGATAACATTTACACCATTTATTAAACTACAGCATATTAAAGACATTTAATATAAACCTTATGAAACACTAACATGTGTTAAACAGCCGTTTTAATGAAAATAAAATAAACAGCTTTTCTCCATCGCTGGTTTTACTTGTTGAAGTCTTTGAGTCTGGGAGAATGATGCATTATGGTTATAGGCCAAATATGGGGGAGTGCTGGGAAAATATTTGTGTTTTAATTTTATTGTATTCTGTGTAGTTTATTGATTTACCTTCTATTGTAAATATTTTTCCTCCCTCTTTTTGACAAACAGCATGAGAACCATAGTTTCCCGGTAAATAAACCCAGCGGTGGATTTTTGACTAAAGATCTCGCATACATACTGGTTATTAAATGCACTTCTTTCCACAACACAGAACTTTTCCGTATCCTTGTTGCATCCTGGAAATTAGTTTTTGTGCTCCCTGGGAATTGAACACATGGTCTTGGTGATCTCCAGTGCTCAACCAGAGCCACAGGCACTCCATATAATAAATGTTAAGAGGTTAAAAAGAATTCCTCCATGTCCGGATGGAATTTCTCTATATCCGGATGAAGATTCTCTGTCTTGAATCAAATAACTTTGCATTTCATGAACATTTCATGAACATGTTTTTTTTTTCTTTGAGGCTTGGCTAATTGTACATGTTAATAAAAATTCAATAAACCCCAGGAAGTTTCTCTCTGATGGCAAAACAAAACGTTTTCAGGCCTCAGAATGAACGCATTGGCTCTTCATTTTTTTCTCCTACTTCCTATCTGTTATTTCTTTCCTTCAACCACTCCAAGCTCCTTACATTTTTCCACAATGTGGCCTTTCTTCCATCCTTCCAAATGTAGACTTTTGGTTACCCAATAAAATGATAAATTAATAAAGGAGTCATTTGCAGGTCAATTTGTTCTGCTCCAGGGGCTAAAACAATATTTAGCACAAGTAACCAGCTAGAATAACAATCTCTGTCTCATGAAACAGCACACGACAAGAAGCCAGAAACTGAGGCGAAGATCTTTAATGAAGACACAAACACTTGTGAGAGGACGTGTGATGAGGGTGTGCTGACACCCAATGGGTCATTCCATTATCAACTGTTACTTGCCTACCTACTGTTGAAAAGTCGAGTATAGCATGTACAGCCTGCGTGTGTGTGTGTGTGTGTGTCCTCGCACCTGTCTGTCCTTGTAATATCGGTCTGTATGAGACATTCGGGGTGTGACATGGAGGTTTGAATGGTACTTCCTCTGTGACTTACAGGCCGAAATGTGAGGAACATAGGCTGCTCTCTGAAGACAAATTATTTGTTGATCAGCCACTATGAGAAATGCATTTTTGTATTGTATTATACAGTCAGTTCTGCACCTCAAATCTGACTGGACACAGTGTTCCAAGAGTGGACCACAACAGCATGGCAACACTTACTGTTTTGTATCACTACACCATAGTAACCGATAAACGAAACTGTTTTTGGCTCTAGTTTAACTGTTTAGTTTCTATGTGCGCCCACCTCTACAGAACTCACTCAAACTCTCATTAACTCGTCTTCTTTAGAGAGCTGCTTTTTAAAGATCTTCCCTCAATCGTCTTTTCCAGATCTCTTTTTTTATGTTTGTCTAAGTCTCTCTCTTTCTTGCTCTGGGGAGTACCGAGTGGTGTTGGCGTATGGTGCCGGTTTGTTGATGTAAGCGTTCACTCCAGAGGCATGCCAACCTTTACAGCACTCTCCTGTCACTGCAGCAATGCATTATGGGTAACATGCTTAACCTTTAGACCCACTACAGTTTTGCACAAGCTCTCACTTTCTCTTACGCACACATATTGAATTCATTTTTATTACATTTACATTTATTCATTTAGCAGATGCTAATCAATGACAGACGTACAATCTGTTGATCTCTGACAGACAGATAAAATGCTAATCAAACAACAGTCAAACAGTCTAATATTTTAACAGATAGATGGACTGATCTTGTAACAGTTATAATGCTTAGATGGACAGGATGTGGCAACAGTTTTAAAGCTGAATGCAGCATTATGAAACGAGAGTCTATGAGATGGAAAAATCTTTAAATCACTCACAGCAAACTAAATTCTGATCTGAATCAGGCAGTGTGTCAAAACCAGTGACGGAGGAGGAGTGATGATTATTACTGTACAAAACAAGACGTGTTTACTTTGAGAAGTCACTGGAGAAATGGATCAGGCCATTAGAGCTTCAGTTCTGACCATTATTTACATTAACAAAAGACTAATCTCTCTCCTTCTGTTGATAATTGAGGGGGCAGAAGCATTGCCAGAATGAGTTTTTAAACTCCAGCGCTGTTTGAATAACAGCAATAAGTCACGGCAGATCTCAGTGGTGTTAAATTAAACTGTCTTCAGAACGAGGCCATTGCTCCGTCAGCCAAAGCCAGTTTTACTGTTTAGTTAGTGTCTTGTTTTTCCATGTAGATTTGAGTGTGTGTGTGTGTGCACTTGTGCTGATTCTCTGGCTGCTCGGTTTGGCTTTGTTATTGCCACGCTAAAACTTCCAGTCAGCTGACTGATGATGTGTGTGTGTGTGTGTGAGAGAGACAAGGTCATAAACTCTCAGCATCTCTGCATACATTCAAAGTTTCTTTACAGCATTAATTTCATTCAGCAACCACTGCATCGCAACCACTAAGCACCTCACATACTCATTTCATGCCTGTGTGACTTTCTTGTTGGTTCTGAACATGATGGAGATCATTTCATGAGTATCAGGTGGGTGAATTCAGTTCAGTGCAGTACATTACAAGTCCCTTTAATGCTTAATAAAGCACCCATCAGTGCTGGCTACGAAGTTTTGCTGAATGTGGTGAGAAACTATTTCACAGTAAAATCATGCCAGTTGCCATGACATCTCAGGACGTGTTGATGTTGTGTATGCAAAATCAGAAAGTACAGCACTAATAACAACAGAGAACTGAGGAAGATTGAGGTGTCACGGTGACTGGCACAACTTTACTGTGAAATTACTTATATGGGGTTGTAAATTCACCCAAACCGATCACAGTAGCTGGAATATAATCAGTGAGCTATAAACACTTGCTTGCTAACACTCTTGGGTGCTTTATAAGCATTATGGCGTCATAACAGACTGCTATTGTACTGAATCAACCCAAATTATTTTTTTGTGTTCCAAAGAAGAAAGTAAGTGATGTGGGTTTGGAACATCATGATGGTGAACACCAGCTGACAGATGTTTGGGTGAACTATCCTTTCAAGAGAACATTACATTACTGTTTACGTGCAGACACCTCCTAATCCAGGGTGATTTACTCTACATTTCTACAAAAGGATCAAATGTAGTAACCTGTGGTTATGAGCTCTGCTCAAGGGCACATCTGGCAACTAACCACTAAGCCACAACACCTCTGGGAAAAGGAATGGGCTAAAGAACAGTAGCAGGACGCTCTACATTTTGCAGAACCAGCATTCCACATTTAGCATTTCACTGGAAGATCACTGGAAGCGCTGTTAGCTGCTTTTCAAGGAAATTTGGTGCAACATTAATCGCTATGTAAATAAACCCTAGGAACACCAAGCTAAGCAAAAAAACAACAAACACATAGTCAGTCTGTCACAATGGACTGAGTCTCTGCCTTTGAGCTGCTCATCACTGTGTATATCTCTCCTGTATGTTCTTCAACTCTCTCTCTCTAAGCCAAGTCTGTGGTCTGGACACAGACACTGTGTTTCAGATTTAAAGCATCATCTCTCTCTGTTGCTCTTCACTAACTCATGGAAGCTGAGGATCTGACCCCTGACTGGTTGAGTGGTTGTTACGCTCACTTTCCTCCACTCTCTCCTCTCCTCTTTTGTCTCCTCCCTTCAGTTTTCCCTTTTCTCTCCTTTCATTTAATTTTTTTCCTCTTATTTTTCCTCTTTTTCTCCCCCCTTTCTTTGTCATTTCTTTCCCTTTCTCCTCCATTTCCTCCCATTTTTATTCTCTCTGTTCTCTTTTCCTCTCTTGCTCTATGCTCTTTTCTTTTCCTCTCTCGCTCTATTCTCTTTCCCCTCATCTTTCATTTTAATATTCTTCTCCTGTTTTATTTACCTTCCCTTTGGTCTCTCTCTCCTCTTATTCTATATTATTCCTTTTTTCTTTCCTTCCTCTGTTATTTCCTCTCCCTCTATACCTTCTCTCTCTCTCTCTCTCTCACTCTCTCTCTCTCTCTCTCTTTTTTTTTTTTTTTTTTTTTTTTTTAATATATATATATATATAAAAAAAAAATATATATATATATATATATATATATATATATATATATATATATATATATATATATATATATATATATATATATATATATGTCTTGCCCATATTGCACTATAAACGGTGTAAAGATTCTGTTTACAAGCATATTTTCAGTCTTCAGTTTTACCATAATTCAATCACTCACACATGATTTGCAATCTGGTTTCCCAGCAAAACGGATGTCTCCAGCCTCTAATGTCATTCCAACACATCAGTGTAAACAATCAGAGAAAACAATCGCAGAAGTCTGTTGAAAGACACAGAATAAATGTTCCATCATTAAAAGCAGAGAAGGAATTTCACAAGACATTTAAAGGTCAGCCTTCTGCTTTAACTTCTCCATCTAGTTTGTTATATTAGAAACTGGGACTATCTGACAAATTTTAGTTCTGTAATCACTCAGTAGTGTCTATGAACTATAAACACTGCTGAACTGAATAAATACTACTGAAAATGAACATTTCTGTTTATCACTACATTTGACATTTAGTTTTCAGTTCGCGTGTTCACATTTGTTGTCATTTTTACTGAAACACAGCGTGTTCTTTTGTAATTTATTAAAGCTGTTGAAGTATAAAATATCTCCATCTCTGACATGTATCACTGAAACGGGTGTCCTGAGAAATCATATCTGACAGTCCTGAATCTGTAATCAGAACAAAGAACCATGTGTGTTAGCACATCAGAAAGCTTGGAGGCAGATCTTTGCCAGCTGAGCAAATCTGAGGAAGGATCGACTATTTGTCAAAACGGTGGAAGATGTGGAGAGAATTTAGGACATCTGTTTGTCAAAAAGAAGAAAGTCATTATTCTAACATTTTTATTTTGTCCTTTTAGGGCCTCTGGAAGCAAGTTTAAATAAATGACATCTATTTAACATCTATGTATGACATATATCTTACTGTAACACAAAATGCTCCTTTTGTAGCTTGTTTTAGTCACTTTTTTTAAAGAAAGCAACTTTAAATTGTTAATAGCTTTATCTTGCCAGTCTAACTCTCCTTTCCTCGTAGCATTATCTGCATTTATAACTGAATCAATAAGGCAGTGTTTGCCTGGAAAGTTTTGGTTTTTGTTAAATGTGGCAATCAGGGTTCACTTTCCCTCTTGGATTTTACGTTCACCACAGTTCTGGTCCAACGCCACAAATCAACAAAGGCCACATTAATCTAAAGCACCATTTGGGCTTTACAGACCAGCAGTGGGTCAGTGAAAAACTGCACGAGTCCAGATAAAATCAGATCTGATTACTAATTTTTCCCGAATCCCAGAACCAACACCTTCCTAGAACCTTTGTTCCAGTACCAAACTCTACTGATCCAAACATAAACACTGAGATGTTTAAGTATGTGGATTCTTAAACTATCTCCTTCTATGTTTATAATCCAAACAGTTCTAGACACGTTCTCATTTCCTCTAATTACTCATATCAAATGGACCTGAATCTATTCTGTGAATGATTTCCTGTATCCACAAATCTGTTCACAGTAAATGATTATAAGGTACAGAAGCATGAAGGCTGCACAATCAGCACTTACGAGGAAAAAGCAAAAAGGAAATATAAAGTGGGGAGGAGTTTTTTATGGTAATCTTCATGGATTTTCATGGATGAGCGTGTGAATGCAGATGTTACATATTTTCACATTATCAAATCCATTTTTAACAAACCTCTGCGTAATTAGGTTGGTTGCAGGTTCCTCTGACAGTTCAATAACTACAAGGGCCTTTAAATCCATTTTTAATTACATACAGGGACAAAAAGTGTCTCATTTCTGCTTTTTTAAACAACACCTGACAAAATTACAAAATAAAATCAAACACTCCACAGACAAACCATAGACAGTCTGACTAGCAATATCAATAGTCAATCATGTTCATGCAGGCTGTGACATCTGAAGGCTATTGGCTATTTAAAACAAACCAGAAAGGCTCGCCCCGCATTATCATGTCCTTTCTGTTTCAATAGAAAATACATTAGCAGGGGGAAGAAATTTTGGCTTTATAAGGCAGCTCATGGGGACTTTAAACGTCACATAAAAAGTAAACCGTGATTGGTCACTTTACCTCAGTGAGACCTCTTCCTCAAGTTTAAGTGACCATACAAGACTCTTTATAACCGAATAAGGGAAGCAGAGAACAATGGAGGAAGGCAATGCTCTCTAATTGTATAACCAGCACTGACAGGTCAGAATTTAAGAATTCGTAACAATGAGAAGAATGCAGGTTGCATGCAACACAGAGACACACACACGTCATTATCCAAGTTCAGCTGGTATCACAGACCAGCATCACCTAAACCCAACAGTACATGTGTGTGACATCTGACCCTGAGGGATTTAAACCACACACACACCAGATCCACAGAGATGTAACATGATAACCCGCCTCTTTAAAACCCTCCTACTTACACTGTACTGGTCAAAAGAACTCTTTCAGACATGCATGAGGACAGCCAGTGCTGTCAGCACCTACAGAGTCTCGACAGACCCCTAAAACTTGATCCCCTCACACACACACGCACGCACACACACACACAAGCACGCACACACACACACACACAAGCACACACAAGCACACACACAAGCACGCACACACACACAAGCACGCACACACAAACACACACAAGTGCACACACACAAGCGCACACACACAAGCACGCACACACAAGCACGCACACACAAGCACACACACAAGCACGCACACACACACACACAAGCACGCACACACAAACACACACAAGTGCACACACACAAGCGCACACACACAAGCACGCACACACAAGCACGCACACACAAGCACGCACACACAAGCACGCACACACAAGCACGCACACACAAGCACACACACACACACACACAGCATGCCCTCTTAGGCAGCACATGATTCCGCGTGCCAACCGCAGTCAGTTTGGGAAAGTATTCCAGTGAAAACCGAACTACTGCTATAATTCCTTTAATAACACACACACAGTCACACACATTTACTGAGGCTACCGTTTATGATCTTTGGAAGGAGAATACAGAAAGTGAAAGAGACAGAAAAATATTTTTACAGTACCGACTACAACATTATCAGGAGCAATAGAACTAGTGAAAGATAACATGAGTGGGGGATTGTGGGTAATGGAGTCTGAGGATGATGGTGGTGACCATGAGGTTTCAACAGTGCTTAATGTTTTCCCTCAAAACCATTTTACAATGTAAAGAAAACACTGGAGATTTACACAGCAGCAGAGAAGAGTCAAGATGGCCTGCCAAAAACAATTTCCAGGCATTTTTCACCTCAGCCCGGCCAGAAAGCCGTCCAACATGCCTTCTCTGTTCTTCTTATGAATGTAAAGCAGGCTATAGTGTACTCCTAGAACAAGGTTTACCATGTCTGACCTGTTATTCTCCTCATAAACAGGCTAAATAAGTAGCATTTTTTGGCAAGCATTATCACTGAAGTATATGTATATGTACACACATACACTAAATGTAGTATCCACGTGTTGGAAGAGTGGTGCAGAAGATTGCTTTCTGAATATAACCAATGACATCAGTCTCTGTTGATGACATCACACATCCAGTTAGCCAATCACATCAATCAAAAGTTAACTAATCGCATTCTCCCCTTTAAAGTGAGTCATTCTTTCAAGCTTCAAAATATAACAATTTTTATAAACACTTTGATGGTTTAATGCCAGTCCTTTAATAGTGTCACATTTAAAGAGGTTTAAAATCAAGCGACCCGAGTTCACTTTGGCTGGAGCTTTCAAAACCCATAAAGTGTCTTTGAAGTGTGAATGTTAGCTTGACATTGTGTGATGAATGGGTTTACAGTTCAAAAGCTGAGTGTGAGTGTGTCAGTGATGGATGTACACACAGAATTCTGCCAAAATGAGTCGATTTCAAATATTCATTTACACACTGCATGACAACAGATCACAGCAGCCTAAGACACTTTGTAAACGTGGCACCAACAGAATCTCACAAGAACAGCAAGACTTAAAAAAGAGAACTGGCGGGATTGCCTGGCGGGATTTTCATTAGCTTTTCGATTTCAAGGCTAGCGCTGCATCGAACTCCAAACTGTTTCTTTGGTCTAGACTGGTTTTAAGACAAATTTGTGGGTTTTTGAACTGATTTTAACACTGACACCCACCGTAATGGTTAGCGTGGGCCCGTGCAGTTGAGCGTGAAGTATGGCCTCTTCGACGTGACCTCTGATCCCCAGCAAAGCGAGCTCCAGGCTGTGCTGACCGGCGATCATGTGTGTGAGATCCTGCAGCACAGTTGTGTACTGTCTCCAGGGCGTGTGGAGCTCAGATAAGCTGGCCAGGCACCCACGCATGACATTGAGGCAATAGCCACCGCACGCCCGAATAAGGGTAAGTCCAC
Source organism: Chromobotia macracanthus (assembly GCA_036877525.1). Lineage (NCBI taxonomy): Eukaryota > Metazoa > Chordata > Actinopteri > Cypriniformes > Botiidae > Chromobotia > Chromobotia macracanthus. The sequence goes on from JAZGTH010000038.1 coordinate 3,684,300, forward strand.
GGCAATGCGAGCAGTAATGCATGCGCACTAGTGCACGTACACACTCCTTAGACAACTCCGCTGTTTCTGTACCATTTATCACCTCTAAGCCCACTGCGAGTGCTACGCTGAGCGCCCGACCTGCTTGCAGCGCGCTCACCAGCTTGCTCGCCATTGTCCAGGGGTGAGGCCCAAACGGGTTTACATCCTGCCTTGTCATGCGAAGACAGTCGCCAAGCTGACTGTCGCCAGAAGCACCAGTGCTGATGCTGTCCGCCATGCTGGGATTGACAATGCGAGTGTGTACCAACGGGAACAGATCATCAAAGAAACCATGTATGGCGGTTTCCACTGAGACGTTGCCAGTGCCCTGGAGGTAGCGAGAAAGGTCAGTGAAGAGGCAGAGGACATGAGGAGATACGGAGGGCAGGAGAGACGGGTACATGGTCTCAAACAGAGACATGAGGTGACTCTTTGTGAAGGACAGCAGAGACTGGAACACATCTGAGAGAGAGAGAGAGAGGGAGAGAGAGAATGAGATACAAAACAATTCTGCAACACAATGAAACCATCATTGTAACGGTTAAAAGAGGCACTACATGAGGTTTATGCTCTCTGTCAAAACCTGTGTTTAAAACATAACGTTACAACAAGTCGCATGCAACCCAGCTGACTGCGATTGTATGGAGCAGATCTGAGGATCTATAATCTATCTTTCTATTCTTAAGTAGTTTCATGGGGGAGCTAGTCCTTAAACTTTACAAAACTGATTTGTTTCTCCTGAAAACTCATGCAACACAGTCAGAACAGATCTAAAAAACTACATTTGTGCTGTGTGTTATTTATCTTGCCCTCACACATGCACACACCTAGACTGGTGGTCAGTGGTTGTTAGTGCAGGGACAGCCACACACACTCATGCACACAGTACCCAGGGTGCCACACTCGTTAAGGCTACTGATGTCAGACTAAAGGCATGTTAGGGGATAGAGAAACAGCAGCAACTGGACCGAATCTGAGACCAGATACACACACACACAGAAGCTGATCTCTCAATTTCACTCCATGAGCTGTACAAGCTGCCATCAGTGCTGTCACAATGGAGCATGAAAACAACAGAACTCCCCCCTCACAACAGCTGCACACACACACACACACACACACTCCAAACCAGTCTCCATTAGGGAGTGTACACACGGGATGAGGTCTTGCATTCTCTACACACTTGGTTTCAACTGCTGGTCTGTGTACAGAGGAATAATGTGTGTACATGTAATCAGTTTCTAAACAGAAAGATGATGAGAATAAGATCAAATGTAAACCACTGCAAGAGATGAACAGGTGTCAAGACACCGGACATTTCCACAGTGGGTCTGTACCTCCCTGTATGCTTCATGAGAAAACAACGTATTAAGACAGCCTTCTAAACAGTTTATACTTTTTGAGAGACCTCCACACCGGGTTATAATGACACATTAAAAACTAGAATTCTATATTTTCTTAAGTAAAACTGAGCATGAGAAATTATGCCATTATGTTGTGGGTGGGTTTCCGGGGTGTTGCCATGAGGTTGCAAAGACATTCTGACTGGTTGCTAGGGTGTTGCTAGATAGTTGCAAGAGTATACTGGCCAAAAGTCAGAATAGCCCACCCGTAGCCTGTATAATATTCAGAGCCTCTTATTTTTATTGTTTGTCTACAGTACAGCACAAACAAAAAGTGCAAAAAATGAAGTGAAAACAAAAACGAAAATATGCGATAAACAAAAACACAATACGATCTGAAGTCACATGCAGGCCAGCCAAGAGAACCTGAGTACACAGGGTCATGAAGTTCAACAGGAAATGGAAACAGTACAGTACAGCATTTTAACAGTCATGTAGTGGTAGAAATCAAGGCAGACAGCATGGAAGTGAAAGACAAAATGAAAAACACAGTATAGAGTCTGGCAAAAAAGGCAGTAAGGACTAGACAGGTCAGCTGGCCGTGTGCTGCAGTGTGTTCATGCCTGTATATGAACCGTAAATGCGGCTGCATGCATGTGCCCATATAGACAAGATGCTTTAGAATGAGAGCAGCAGACCGCATGCAGAATGCGACAGTGTAAGGTTACCGCATTTTAGAAGACAGCCTCATGCCACTAGTGTTCTGTAAAATCACTAGAGACAGACAAACAGACAGTGAAAGAGGACCGAGAGTAAAAAAAATGAGGAGAACTCTGAGAGAAACAAGGAGTAGCGAGAAAGCCAAGTTTTTGGGGTCTAGACCACAAAAACCTGTCTATCTTTGCCAAAGTTGTAGAAGAGCTTCTGAATTGATTAAATTTTATTTTATAAAATGTATTTTATAAAAGTGCTCAAAAGCAGATCGTTCCACTTGTGTTCTTCAGTTCTTGACAGCTCATATTTGTGTTTGTGTCCATTGAAAGACAAGCTTACACAACGCATGATCCTGTTGATTCAGATGGGATTACAAACAATTCAGGGACAATCCACACAATGCTTCAGTCATCTTATTGGAACATTGGAAAATGGGAATTGAAACAAATGAGGAATAAGGAGAGAATTCCCAGAAGAAACCCCACCGAGAGGCACAGACAAGAACACACACCAAAAGTAACATCCGGTCCAGAGAGCAGCAGTGGTCTGACAGCTGGAGAAAAAGCTGTTTGAGAGCATTTGTTGCTCCATTAACGTTTCAGCATTAGACCAGGAGTACCAGACATCGTTCATTTGATTTGTGAGGTCTGTTTCCGGGTATTCCCACAATCGTAAAGCTTCAAAATGTTCAATTTTTTGAGTTTCATACAGAACACATACGTAGAACATACACAGAGTATCCCATGATGCAATGCACTCAGCTGGAGTTTCCATTTTCACATCTAAAGTGATATACAGTGCATTCAACAATACGTGTATTCCCTGGTAATCAAACCCACAACCTTTGCACTACTAATGCAATGCTCTACCAATTAAGTTACAAAAACACCAGTGTTTAAAATCAACCCAGACAAAGAATTTTAGCAAAACTTTACATAAAAGATTGAAAACTGTATTGTTAAATATTGAATAGACAGTTTGAGGTATACACCATGCAGAATGCAGTAAGAAATGCATTAGTATTCGGTTGCAAGCACATCCTCTGAATTCATATGAGCTCAGCAGAGAGGAAAACAGGTTTATGATTGGAGGATTAATCACTTAATCCTTGGCAGGGAAACTTAGTGCTCTCTGTAAGTTACTGGTTTTGTAAACTGCACGACTGCAGTGTTTCAGGGATAACTGCGAGCCAAAATGTGTGCCAGATTTACAGCCACGTAATTGAAAGTTATACAGTCTGTTCATAAGGTCTACAAAAGGGTTTTAGGGATGATTTATCCATTTAATGACCAAAACTCATTTCCTAGACACTAAACAAATGACAGTAAAAAGATATAAGAGTGTATACGCTGCTTCCACCTCACACTGCTGTTGCTAGCTTAAACTGCAGGATCAATGTAAGTTAAGATCAGCGGAAATTTAATTAAACTGTGATAAAATCTTCTGCTAACCTTCTGTGTGTAAAGTTATATCCATTACTGCTTTATCTGTCTTATGTTGTCATGGCAACTGAGTTGCTATTGGATATCATTTTACACACAAGGTTAGTTATGGGGTTTATAGCACATTAAATTATGTTAACATTTAATGCTTACATCTTGTGGCTATATTTATGAAACTAATCAGCCCTGACAAATCATGTCAATTGAGCCAAACCTTTGAATCTGAAATACTACCTCATTTTAAGAAACGTGGGCCATTTAAAGTCACATTTAATTGTGATCTGACATTTACATTCTGAAACATCCTGTCAGGTATATAATGTGCTTGGGTATGTCTCTATATAAGATCATGGTAATAGAGCTGATTTTGACAATGCCCCCTCAAAAATTCACTTTTTAATGATGTCATGACAACAAATTATTGTTATAATTAGAGTAATAGTTAAAAAGATGGAGTGAATACCTGATGAAAATAAGTGGACTGAAATGTTATTAAAGAAACATTTTTATACTGTAAGTTTAATTTGTGGCCGGGATTTCTCTGTTCTTGTCAGAAAGGGGGTACAATATTACAGTAACTGGTAATGAAGACACAAAGCCTCAGGGACACAACATCAAGTTTTCTTCATGCATTATGTCAACTAAAATATAAACAGAGAGAATTAAAACAATGTTTAAAGCACTTTTCACTCATTGCCAAGAGAGACACAAATGGCACCATTTCTGTAGAATGACCCTAACACTCAGAGCAGTTTGTCTGTCCAATAAACTTTTAATAATTTGTAATAGACATTCATTTAAATCATATCAAGTGTAAAACTACATGTTTGGTCATGCAGACACTTTCACCCACTGTGACCCACTTCTGTCAGTGCCCAGGGACAGAACCCTACCCACAAGGCCATGCAGCATTCCACAGTCACCGCAGGCATCATTCAGAGCATTCGTGAGGCATGATGGTCCATCGTCTGTCCATCATCTTCCACCCCAGAAAGCCCTGTAATCCAGCCAGAGGCTCGTGTTTCACGTGGGTTAGACACAGATATGAGTTCATCACCTCTACAACAGGGCTCAAAAATCCCATTTTAATTAGTGACAATACATACACCCCGTCCTCCGAGCAAGACAGCTGTGATGAGAGAACACAGCACATTACTACATAAAACTTCTAAACCAGAAGTTGAAGAATAGAGAGCGATAATAAAATAAAACTAAATAAAAAGAACTTAAATGCATAATAGCAATTAAATGCGTCTACTTTGCTCTGCACCAATTAATTAAATTTGTACCAATAAATTAAGCCAGTGTTCTTGCAGGCAATGCAGGTGTCAATTTAGCCTGCAAAATTTCCTGAACATGGCCCTCCCCATAACTTCCAAATCAAAATCTGACCACTATGAGCAAAAACACCATCAAAAAGCATTCCTGTACACTATACTGAACTATACTGCATCCCATTTTTCTCAAATCTGAACCTGAGGTAAGAAACATTGAAATAAACAAACATTTGGACATCCAGAAATATCAAGACAAACTAGACGAAACCACCTGTTACAAACTTCTGTTGTGACCCCCGCACACCCCTCAGCAGTGTTTCACTGTCAGGAGGGGAACAGGTGAAGTGAACCGGAGAATGTTTAACCGGCATCTCTCTCTCATCAGCTTGCAATTAAAATGGCTGCCCTGCATTATCGAAAGACTCCAAGATAAACAATTCCAGAGATGCCAGCATGTAGCCTTCACAAGAGTGAGGTTGTGTGGACAGGTTGTGCTCTCTAAAGGATTAAATGATTGGTTCTCTGGGTAAAGAGAAAGATGTCTATCACCTGTGACAGATCTGTGTAGATCCCAAAGCCAATAATTATCATCTTTCAGCTCTGCTCTGCTGTAAAATCGTTTCTGGAAAACAACTGGTTTGACATATTTGGGTTACAAGAAACAAAATTAACCAGCTAGTGCAATACAGGCCTGTGTGTTATTCTTGGAAAACAAATACAACAGAAGAATTTTAACCCACTAACAACTATGAACAAGTCCAATCAGGTTTAGATTACACATGATTGGGCAGCTGGAAGAGAGAGAGAGAGGGGGAAGAAAGGAGTAACTTGAAAGCAAAAATGAAAAATGTTTTAATTATTTACTCTTATGTTGTTCCAAATCTGTATGACTTTCTCTAGTTCTTTAATGAAACACAACGAGGAACATTTTAAAATCTAAATTTTCATGCAATTACAATAAACAGGAACTGAAGCTTTGCAGACTCATGTAAATGTATGGAAAGTTTTATTTCATGGAAGAAAGTTAGTCATGTGGGTTTGGAACGACAAGAGAACAAACGATGACTGCATTTCCACGTTTGGGTGAACTACATCTTTTCCTTCTTCAAGTGGACAGTTTGTTCTACTGTAGTTCCAGCTGTGGATATCTGAAACGTGTTCTGAGATGAGTGGTGGCATAAAACCTGAGAAAAGACTGAAGAACAGTCAAGGAAATCAAAACATCATCTCTTCTCTCTCCTGATGTTTGGATTTTTTTTGTTTGCTTGTCCATTTCAGTTTGCGGTAATGATGTGGGTAACGAGAAACAAGAAAGCAAGACGCCAACTTAAAAGGCGTGTGAAAGAAGTTATAATGGCACTCTGGAGATGACACCACTCCTTTCTCCTTGGACGTCTCCTGGATTACACACTGTTTCTACTCCCGTTTTCTTTGCTTTTTCTTCAAAACATCCATCATTAGAGGTTTTCACTACTCTTGCTCATACTTGGTGTTATACATGAACCTCAAATCCCGTTAGGTTACATTAGATATGAACCTCATTCAACTTTGGTGCCTGACTCATTCTGCTGCATTTGGTGCTACAGTTAGGAAACACACCTCAGATCACATTGTCTGGTGAGGAGATGTGTGCTAGATGGATCTTTGTACTTGGGCTGGTAAGCAACCACCTAACACGTTCTCAGAACAGCCTGGCAACCACATAGTAACATCCTAGTAACCACACAAAACATCTAGCAACAGCATAGCAACACATTTAGACCCACTAAAATGGACTGTACCAGCTAAATGGACAAAAATGACCACTACTCATAAACAAGAAACCATGGGAACTAACTAGTAGCTGGGTTTCCTATGGCTAGAAACCAGCAAGCTAAACACTTAATCTAGCTTTCAAAACACTTTACCCTTTAATAGAAACTTTTACTCTTTGGAAACCTTTTTTTATTGTTTTTCGCTCACTTTTTTATTTTTAAAAAAATTTTTTTTTATTTTCTGGTTTGTTTGCACAGTGATAATGATGCAGTTAGAAGAGCTCGGCGTGCGTCCTTTAGAGGACTAAAGACAACCGAGAGACTCCAACTCTTTCTGAAACCTTTGTTAAGTAAACAACAAGTATTCATTCTGTCCCCGGACACCAGCGGGCATCTCACGACAGCAGGTCTGCTGGGACCAGCCGAGATGTTTAGAATCTATCCATTCTGCTATTTCCATGGAAACGACATAGCAGGTGCATTGTGTGCGAGGTGGAAGCCACCACATTTGCTCAGCGGTACAGTATGAACACAGTTTCCTGTCCCAGGCCCACTCGCTCTGACATCAGCCGTTGGGTTTGGGTCAGCCGTCAGTTCAAGCCAAACAGCCTCAGTCCTTTTCTGAGTCGTGGTCGAGGGCCAGCTGAGGAAGTAACATGGCAAGCTCAATTAGTCGATGGATAAATCCACTCTCCTAAAAGCCAAATGAAGTGTGGGAGGAGAATAAGGAGGGGAGGGACTCTTCAGAGACTTTACTAGTCATGCGATCACTGATGAAGACAAGGGAAAGCTGAATAAAAACAGAAAGGAAAAAGACTGAAGAGCAAGACCCGCTCACACACCAAACACACTGAAGCTCGAATATAAGAATCATCTGCTGAACTTCCTCCAGACAAGAACTCATGCAAACAGGAAGAGACAGATTTATACAAACAGAGACAGACACACAAATCACTGAACAGAAGCATCAACCGGTTAACAAATGCAAATGAGTTGCAGGTCGGATCTGTTTTGAGTTTGGTGCAAAAGGTGTGACCAAAATCTTTTGTTATGAAATGACGTTTAATACGTTTACAAGATCACAACAGAGGAATCCATGTGTGTGAAAGGACAAAGAGTCGATTGGGCAGCATAAAAGCAGGCCATGCCGTTTCAGCAGGAATGTGTAAAGACAGAAAATCACAATGTCCAGTTGTGTGAGGTCACTGCTGCTAGATCTTGTTAGCGTATTGTGACTGAGTCCAGGTCTGAATGAGGGCATGTGAGAGCTTATTCATTCACACCAAGGCTGTACATATGAATGAACTGACAGTAGACTGTAATAACAACCGGCTCCCTGCGCCAAAGCACACACAGGCCTGCGTATGGCTGAGATTTTTTAAAGCCCTGCTGCGGATTACGGTTTGGCCACTGGGTTAGACACACTTGTGAGACTCTGAGCAAGTATTCTGAATTCTCCTTCTACATATAATTAGACTTCCTAGAGAACCTATGGCCTAATTACAAATAAATGCAGCTGGCCTCCAGCTAACAGGTAACGTTCATAGAATGTTGGCTAACATTACCTCAAAGTTATCAAAAAGTTATTGCAGTAACATTAGTAGAACCTTTTTACTGTTATATATCATATATAATGATATATATCAAAAATGTAATTAAGTTGATAGTGGAACATTTTAAAAATGTCACAAAATAAAATATTTGAATAGCATTTTTAAAACCAAGCAATAATGTCTAAAACAACATTCAAAAATAAAAATGTTTTTGTTACTTAATGGACATTCTTACAACCTAAAATTGGTAACTGGGCTCATACTTTCCTATAACACATCCACAGCTTTAATCAAGATGATGTGGCTTATAACCAGCATCAAAGATGAAACATTACAGCATCTCCACCAATCACAGGCTGCCAGACTACATTGAACAATCACACCACGCAGTCATTACCAATTAAAACAGCCCGATCGTGGACACAAAGACAACTGCACAGAGGAAGCCAGTCCATAAGAATGCAGATCTGTTTGGTGATTAATCTAAACAACTTTAGCAGGGTTATATAACATGCTGCCTGATCTGGGACCAGTGTCTCCTGCCCTACTAAAAGGTATAAGAGATGATCTGATTGATAACATAAAAGGAATTCATCCACCCAATCCTAAGTACACACATTAATTTTTTTATCCACCTATCCAGTAATTCTTTTACAACTCATCCATCCGTCTATCCATAACGGCTATAAAGCTATACTTCCCAAGTCTTACCATCCATCTTTCATCAATCCATCCAGTCACCCAGCCATCCATCCACCTACCCTGAAAAGCAGAGGCATGTGAGGTGATGAGATGTCTGATCTGAAAGCTGTATGATCTGATGTTCTGAGTGGTATCTCTCAGGACCGCTGCTCTATAGCTCTCCTCCATTTTCCGCGTACAGCATGATGGTCCAATGTGCTTACACACCGACAGGTCCACATCTAAAAAGACAGAGGAAACAGAGAGAAACAGTGATATTTCCTAAACAGAATTTACGTTTAACGGATGGACGGACACGTTCACTCCGTCATAAATAGTTCACTCTGTCATCCTCAAACTTGTATGAGATGTTGATGGGCCTCGGGCTCAAAAAAAATGACATATAGCTTTGATCAAAGCTTAGATCATTAGGGTGAGTTGAAACTGGGAACAGAAAATCCTGCCTAACACAATATTTTGTGTCCACCAAAGAAAGAAAATGATGTGAGATTGGAAAAACATAAAGACTTAAGATTCACCTGAGGTTCAATACTTAAGATTCAGAGAATAAAAAAGGTTTAAGGCACTTTGAGTTTAAAGATACTCAAATAAATATACTAAAAATAATAAAGTGTAATAAATAATAATCAGAGCTTTAAAAGGGCAATTCATTATAAACAATACCAAAAAAGATGAAATTATCAACTAAAAGTTAATTTAAGGGTTAAGTGGGAAAAAACTGAAATTTGGAGAAATTAGAAGAACAACTGAAATCATCGTTTGCATCTGTCTCTCTCAACACCTTAATTAAGAAATGACAGAATGAATTCACCCCTAGCAAGTAAATCAGGACCCCAGCAGGTGTCTGTGGTTCTGCCTGAGTAAACAGTGTTTCACCAGCCTGACCCCAGAGTCAGTCAATGTTCTTAGTAGGTCAAGCAAAATGATTATTGGCTTACGCATGAAACAAACTCTGTACACCTCTGTTAAAACACATCGTAAAATGAGAAATGAAAATGTTTATGGTTTATTTAAGTTAAGACTTTAGCCATTGCCCGATGCTTACCCTCAAGAAGGGCAGAAGCACTTTATGGGCAAGAAAAATCATTAAAGTAGCAACTCAGCCCCTGAAATCCTCTCTGGAAGTTCTCTCTGAAGTTCTGGCGCACACTGGAAACGGCAGGATATTTACCCACAACCCATGTGCTGTTTTTGGGAGGAACTATATTGAAAGAAAGCATCTTTGAAAAGGTCTGGGCAGGACACCTGCATTCCTCCAACCCACAGGCGTGCAGCTCCAGCATTCTGCATTTGTGCCCACGTTAAGAGAGCAATAAACAGATGCCAAGGACGGGGGGTGGTGGATTTGGCTGAAATTGAAAGAAAAGGAAACGGCGTGGAAGGTTTTACAGATGGTTATACAGACTCCAAGTTAAGTTCAAGTGAAATCTATGGTCGGGCCAGACAGGAGATTCGATTACCGCAAAATGCAGCGGTCAACTGACAAGTGCTCAAGGTTCACAAACCTCATCCACAGACAGCAGGGCCTACAAGACGTGCGCACCACATCAAGATAATGAACACAGAGCACAGATGCCTTGAAGAACACAGCTCAAATATACATTGGTTCCAGGTTTAAAACTTCTAGCTCAGGTGTGTGGATTAGGGTCAAAACAGCAGCCATATCCTCACCTGCCCTCAGCAACTCAAACATGGCAGATACAACCTCACCCTGACCTGACTGTTAAAACAGAAATTCTTGCTTTGGACGATGATGATGGCGTAAACACAGGCACATCGCAGCTATATGTACATTTATGCATTTGGCTGTTTTTAAAGGGATACTTCACTTAAAAATGAAAATTCGTCCATTTACTCATCCTCATGTCATTCCAAACCTGTATGACTTTTGCTTCTGAGAAACATAAGCAGATATTTTGAAGTATGCTGGTAACCAAACAACAGCGACAATCATTGACTTCTATTCCACACAAAACCACGGAGACATTTCTCAAAATATCATCTTTGGTGTTCCACAGAAGAACAACTTTATACAAATTTGGAATGACATGAGGTGAGTAAATGATGGAAGATTTTTCACTTTTGGGTGAACCGTCCCTTTAATGTTGATATTTGTTTGTGTGACTAAATTTAAATACTGAGGCACGTTTAGCACTTGGTTACTCGGTGCTACTATATCAGGAATTAGCCTTTCAAATACAGAAATGTATTTTCAGCACGGCGCATGCAACAGAAGCCCCAACCATCCAGAAGAACTGTTCGTCACAAAGCCTCCATCATTTAGAGGAACATGGAGTACTGGCCGCAATATCTGTAGGCAAAACCTGGACATGTGAAGAGGTGAGAGACAAACATCTGTACAAACTAAAACTGAACCCTCTGCTTGAGAACTCTGCAAAAGCTGAAGGGGAGATGGTAGAGAGTCATGACAAATGCTATGAAGGCTGCACCTACAATCCAGTTAGTCTGGTGTCATCTCATCAGAAGACCCATAAGAAGATGAGAGACTAAGATCAGTTCTCACTGGGAGAAAGCTTGACAGACTGGACAGGAGAATAAAAGACTTGCTGAGACAAACAACCCTGCGAGCGACTGAACGAATAGAAATTGGAATTTCTACACCTGCAGCCACAAAACAAATGACAAATGTTGACACGTTAGGGAAATGTTCTTACAACTTAAAATTGTCAGCTGGGTCACGTATGACAAAGACAATTACCCTGGAGCAAACTTTACATGCCTTGCTCGTGGGATGTAAATAGCTTGTGGCTCTCTAACTGCAGGTCTAGAACAAACAACCTCTAAATTACCAGCCCAGACTCTTTTCTGCAGTAAATAAACCAACATTGGCATACAGCTTTGGCATCCAGATTGTGGATGCACCTAAAGAGCATTTTTCTGAGGGCATAGGGACTAAGAGGAGAGCAGGCAGGTGTTAAAGACTGAAGTCTGAAGATGAGTAAATATACATGCCTTTCTTCTCATGCCAGAGACGGAGAGCATGAATGCACTGGCTGTTCTACACACTTCATTATAGAACTGAATTTTATGCCGAGCCCTCATCTAACACTCCTTTGATGCGCCACACAAACATTTATAAACACTCACTGGTGAATACTTAACATCAGGATTGCTCACAGACTTTTTCAGAATATAATCACAAAACATTCTGTGCAAAACCACACAGCTATCCTAAAACAAAATCAAACAAAATGTTTTCAATCAATGTAGTTCTTATTTGCAGTGACATTTTATCTGCCTGTATATTAATACCATATCATGTATTTTTATTATATCAACTACAATCTGAAGTTGTATGTGGTTTTTCTGTTTATATTACCAGGCACATTCAATTTCACATTCAATAAATATGTATGTGCTACACAAAAGCACATTCGTATTCCAAAATTAAAATATTTAAAATAGCATGTTATATATCCTGCTTTCAGTGATTTGATTATGATTTTACACCATAAATACTTGTATATAGACTGTATTTTTTTTACAATCACTTCAAGCCAAGCCAAGCATCTTCTGGAGCCATAAGTACACATATCAGTGTTGTTACATCACATTAGTGTTGTTGAAACTGGCTTTACTGGCTCAACTTTAAGTGGTTTTCAGTCAGCAAACAACCCCAGATCTCACTAATGATAAAATAAAGCAGACATGTGAGTCTGATGAGTAGAATCTGAATACGGCTCACAGAAAGCAGTTGTGTGTCTTTGTAAGGAGAACAATCTTCATTTTGTGTGTTAAGTAACAGTATCCTGTTAGCCTCCATGTGAATGGTTTGATAGTCAAGACACAGAGGTCATAACTTTTAAAATAATCAGTAGATAAGCAACTTTAATTAACTAAAGCCCTTTTAACTTAATCACATGGCTGGCAATTCAATACTGACTAAACAGGACTCCACGACTCTAACATCTGATTACAATAATTCAAAAGGAAAATGAAGAAATATCAGGTAATGTTCTGATACCTCCATGATGCTCTGGTCTCAGAACTACTCATGGAATTAGTCATCAACATGGTCCTATATGAAAGTGAAGCTGGGTTTCAGAGGTGGAGACTCAGGAAGCTGCTTTGCTTGGCACCTGAACTGAGAACAGCCGGACAGCCCCATGCCCTCAGATCCTGTCAGCACTTCTGAAGAGAGCCAGTGAACCCAGATTTTAACCTTATACAAGACCTCCACAACAAACCGCTTACAGAACTCTCTCCTAAAGAACAGTATAGGAGAGGAGTGGATCTAGAGATAAAACAAGAGGGAGGGTCTCACGGGAAAATAGCTCTGTAGATAATACACTGACAGAACTGTAGACAAAACAACCGATAAATTGATAGACAGACAGAATGATTAATAAACAGAGTGATAGATAGACTGGCAGACAGAACAATTAATAGAAGGATAGGATTAGCAACTTGCAGTGCATTCAAGGTATACAATTGATCAATATGTGTGTTCCCTGGGAATTGAACCCACAACCTTTGCACTGCTAATGTAGTGCTGTACCATCTGAGCTACAGAGAACAATACAGAGAATTGATAGAACAAATACCAAGAATGAACAACAAACAAAATGACAGACAGAACAACTCATAGACAGAACGATGGACAGAATGATTGATACAACAAACGATAGAATGACAGACAGAGAGCTGAAGGTATCTTGAGTTTCTGCTCGTCAGTAATAGTGGCTGGAAACATTCCGACATGTCTGGGATTCCAGACTCTTGCTCAAAGCCTCTTGTTGTCTATGGCTGCTGTCTTGCATGCAAGTTGACCTCTGGGATTCTGTCTCGCTGCCTGATGCCTCTCAGCTGTCACCAAATGAGAGGACAGCTATTCCTGCTGCTAAAGCATGTATCATTAAACACCATCTGCCCAATGCTGTTCTTACACCAGGTTTGGCTGTTCCTGGTTACTACAACAGGTAAACACTCACCTGAAGAGGACATGCCAGTCCAACACAACAACACTGTTAACAAAGTTGCATGTCTTTCATACAACGTTTATTTTTGCACTGTGTTGCACTTAACTGCTGAGCTGAGAACAGCGTTGTGTTCTGTTATTGGCTCAGGCTAATGCTTTTGATGATAATGAACTCTTCCTGGAGCTGTGTGTGCAATTGCCTCTAACCTTGCACAGTCCGGCACTGCTGCAGGGACAGTAAAGTATGCCGCATGACTGCAACTGACTTGCAGTGCGTTTGATAACAGTCATCTGCTGGTGCATTTTCACTGCATACTGACAGCAGCCCTGGTCAGGGGGAGGTTCTCTTCATATACATGAGCATTGAGAAATCGCTATTGTGGTGATTATTCACACTCTCATTACAAGTTATATCTTAGGGTTTAACTGTTCTTAAATTCCTCTTATTGGAATAATTTATTTGAAAAATTCCAGTCTTGCGCCAACAAAAGCATTCTAGAACTGGTCTGAAATAAAGATTAGAACAATCACTGACAAAACCGCACAAACCTGAGATGCATTGCGATTGTGGTTTTGCTATATTGATGGATTGGCTTTCTTTTGGCTCCCAGAGAAAAAATGTCAGTGGTAAGTCTTTAAATCACTATTCAGACAAATAAACAGGAAACATCATACCAGAGGACACAGGATGAACTGAGAGAACAGGCTTCACTTTTTGCATATTTATAGACTCTTTTAAAGAAGTTCACTCACTCCTCGTTCCTCACTTCCTCAAGGTGCAATTAGAGAATGGAGATGTCATTCATGGCTAACTGGAGAATGGCTGGAGAATACAGAGGAGTGAGGAAACGAGGAAGAGTATTGAGAAGCACTAATTGTTTACCTTTGTATACAAAAGGAGTAACGAAATCTGAGTGGATGAATGCAATGGCCAATTAAGGCTGCTTCAGTTAGTCTATAGTCCTATCAGTAATGCCAGCTGGTTCTGATAAACAGTATCAGCACCTTGTACCACAGATGAGTGATAGAATATTCACTTTCATTCCTGGTGAAACATAAAAACATGCATGAGAAATGTCACCTGACACTAAAATAAGCTTTAGAACCAAAGCAAAAAGGAATGCTTGAGCAAACTAGAACGCTCAGTATAATTAAAAATGTAGATGCATGTTTTAAATCAGAGCCATGTTGTTTAGACGTCTCATTAATTACAACAGGAGTGTTCGTGAGAACGTTGACTGCCACACGCAGCCATTGAACTTGCCCTGAGCTGAAGGCCTAAACAGTCGCATCAAAACGCCACACAAGTATTACACTGTAAAGTCTATGAAAATTAACCAGCAACCAATCACAGCCCAGGCATCATGGGGCTTAATGCCAACAAGCGCCACCCCTTCCTACAGCAAACCCACAAGGAGACCACACCCTCTTTTAGCTGTGCACATCTTTAAATACTTTGTGATATCATAGATTACGCATCTGTCTTCATTAACTCTTCATTAAAAAAAACACTAATCTTACTGAAACAGCCTCTTTTCAGTGAACTCAAAGACCTTGATTTGCTGGTTCTGGTGTGTGTTGGAGATAAACTATGTAATTCAGTGTAGAATGAAGCACCCGTCACAGGAGAACCATGAATCCGGCTGCAGGTCTGTGCAGAATTCAGTCCATGTCATTCCAGGAGGGCTCGCTCCTGTCCACTGAGTCATCTGTCACAGCAGCTGACTGAATCTGTCCATCAACACTGACTCCCTTAACCTGACATAATCCTTGTCTGAAAGTTACCAAGACATATCATTTACAGCACCTCACAGGAGACAGAGGCCTCAAAGCAACTCCGAAATGTGTATTCAATAAAACAGTTATAATGACATTTACCTTTCAAGCATAAAGAATAAAAACTCCTACAAAGTCTAATGTTAGACTCCCATATATAAATATGTTTGAGTTTTTTAC
>JAZGTH010000038.1:3712500-3852500 GCA_036877525.1 Chromobotia macracanthus
TTCTATATATTTTATCAGATCAGGTCCTTCATGACAACACGACTTCTTCTAATGTTTGTTACTGTCAAACAGACACATGATAATAATAAAACATTACTGTCTCTCTCTCTGTGTCTCTCTCTCTCTCTCTCTCTCTGTCTCTCTCTCTCTCTCTCAGTGCTCGAGTATGAAGTGAGAAATGATTTCTATATATTTTATCAGATCAGGTCCTTCATGACAACACGACTTCTAATGTTTGTTACTGTCAAACAGACACATGATAATAATAAAACATTACTGCGTCTCTTGGGTATGCCGAAGTTTGGTCAATCGAGAACTATTCAGATATGATCGCATGTTACACTCAATCTGATTTCAAATGTTAAATAATGTATTAAATGTGCGAAAGATATTATAAAATGTTCTGCAGTCATAAAGAAACTCAAGTCAATAAAAATGGCATTTAATGATGTTTAATGCTGTTGTGCGCACGTCTTGCAGCTGCCGCTAGTTATGCACTATATTATTGTGACTTTATGCATTTTGCATATGCTTTTATCCAAAACGATTTACAGTGCATTTACAAAATAAAAAATATATAAATATGTGTGTTCCCTTGATTTGAGCATTTACATGAGAAGACTACCAACAGATGTGCATATGTTAAAGGGCTCTGCATGCCCCAATGATTTATCAGTGCAACTTATAACGCCGGTAATATTTATCCAATTCATCCATTACTTAAAACTGAAAACAAATCGCGTTAATATATAAACACGACGATTAAATAATCAGTGTTGAAATCTCATATGTTGTCTCCCTCTGGTGGCGTGATAGTGTGCTAACTCTCGGTCGAGTAATAGTCATTATAAAACCCTCACATTAAATCATGTTAAGGAATTATAAACGTATTTGTATTTTAAATAAGCCAAATGGCCGAGTGAACTACGATTTAATTCGCTTTATTAGTGTCTTTTATGGAAATGCAATGCTATTATTAATTTTATAGAACTAAGATTATAATCTGTTGTATGCTTTACGTCTCCTGCAAGATGACAAGTAACAAACAATTAAAAACAGGCTTTAAAAACGTGAAACACAGAATCGACAAAACAATGTTGTGAAATATCAGGAGTACCAAACCACGCATCGTGAAGCGTTTGCACCGCTAAATGAAGCGTCGAGACCGCAGTAGCTGGATAGCTCGATAAGCATGCAGAACAATGTTGTGTTTGTGAACTTTATTGTGTTTACATGTACACAACGATGTTCAGGTGGATCGTGTGCATCATTACGATATGAAGCGCAGGAGAAGCGGGACCCGCCACACAACTCATGCTGTCTTTTAAATGGGACACGGGTTGCCAGTTCTCCACAAGTTGGTATTACAAACGGAACCGAATTCACATTAATAATCACATTAATAATGCGTTCACTGCCCATGTTTGTCCTTCACATTTTTTCTTTAGGATTTAAGATGTTCGGATTGGATTTGTATGTCTTTGCCTCAGAAAGAATGTGAGTATTTATGACCAAACTTTAGTTGTAGTTTTGACGCAGAGAGTCGTTTTCTGTGAAACACTTGGCAACCTCCCTGCCCTCGCCCCGCCCCTTCCCCGCGCGCCATCTTGTCCCCGCAGCTCGACGGCCTCGCTCGCGTTGTCAGACGTTGTGACGACTGAACGGTCGAGCGGCCCGGTGTCGGTATCGGTATCGGTAACGAATGAATTAAGAGACCCCCGCGATCCTTGTCGGACGCGTTTCCGCGACATCCTCGAGCAGAGACGGTCGATTTCTTTCGTTCGGTGCGTTTTAATGGCGTGGTGAAGGAACGCAATGGCGGTTAGTCAGCAGCAGCAGCAGGCCGCGAGCAAGCCGACCGGCGGGAAACACGGTAACGTCCTGCCGTTATGGGGCAACGAGAAGACGATGAATCTGAACCCGATGATCCTCACTAACGTGCTGTCGTCCCCGTACTTCAAGGTCCAGCTGTACGAGCTCAAGACGTACCACGAAGTGGTGGACGAGATTTACTTCAAGGTGCCGAACGCAGCCGGGCCGCCCGAGGCCCGCGTTTGCTCCGCTTCATTCACGGTCACACAATGGCGCCCTCATTTCTCTGTCGGGCTTCAGATTTGTGTCTGAACCTTTTCACTGTCTCGTAATGTTAGGCCGTGATGATAATATCTTACTTCAGACACCCAGACACATTCCTTAAAACTTTTATCACGGTAACCATGGTGATTGTTATAGCACCGGTTGTTATTGCAGTAAAATATCAAACTTGTGTTTGAACTCGTTGATTTTAAGAGAGATTTGTGATTTTAACACATGAGTATTCAGTTGTACTGTGAACTTCAGCTGTCACTGGTCTGTATTGTATTGTATTAAGTATGGGCTCACTGTTATCAGCAGTATTGTGTGGGGCTGTGTAACACATTAGAGTTGATCAATATGGTTCATCTCTAATCCATCGTCCAGTTTCAGCCTTTAATCTTTGCATGTCCACCCAGGTCAACCATGTGGAGCCGTGGGAAAAGGGCAGCAGGAAGACAGCGGGGCAGACGGGAATGTGCGGAGGGGTAAGTAGAAGTACGTGCCTCAAAACCTCGCCGTTATCCTCCCATCTGTCTCCCCTTAAAAACACCAGGTCATTGACTTTCATTTATAGAAAGCCATACAACTCTAAAGCTTCGTGCCGTTTGTGCTGCAGGTGCGAGGAGTCGGGACGGGTGGGATCGTGTCCACGGCGTTTTGTTTGCTGTATAAGCTGTTCACGTTGAAACTGACTCGCAAACAAGTGATGGGTCTCATCACCCACACAGACTCGCCCTATATCAGAGCACTGGGCTTCATGTACATCAGGTACCACTCAGAACCTCCACAGAACAGAATACATACCTGGATGTATGTTAAGATGTTTACTTGTGTGTATATATAGTATACATAGTGAACATATCAGTATACATTAATTTATTCCAAAGAAGTTAACAATATTAGTCATGTCTGATTTGCCACAATGACTGACTTCAAGAATAAATCACAATATCAGCTGTTTTGTAAAATGTGTCTTGTTTGTGGTTATGAATTGGTTAGCTTCTCACGTTTAGAAATCCGTTTTGTTTTCTTGCTGTTTTGCTATGGGTGATCATATAAATGTAATCTTATTATTAGTCTGGGCTAACGCTGGATATGACAGCAGTTGGTAAATATGAGAAGCATGTGTTTTTCATTGTGTCTCTTTGCTGTAGGTATACGCAGCCGCCTCCTGATCTGGTTGACTGGTATGATGAGTTCCTGGACGACGAGGAGGTATGTCGTCACGGGTAATGCCTTCATCTCTCTTTTATTTCTAATGTGTATGATCTAAGCCCGAAATCTTTAGGCCAAATGCTGATTGTGATGCACATTGCTGTCCTTCAACCTTTGACCTCATTTGGCTTAATGTTTTACTCAGTTTCGAACCCTGTTGTGTTTGTGGTGGCAAGTTTACCCGAGACATCAGACTGACTGATATCTCACTCTTCCACTGGGTATGCCATGTCTTAAGAGATCAGATTTTGTAACGGAAGCATTCATTCATAGCAGATATTCCCATGAGCTACTGCGGATGTAGATGTCAAATTCCATAAAGCACTCAGCATTCATTATTAGTTGTTGTGTGGTTACATGTGAATTTAGTGATCGTCTTCACTCAGATAAGAATCTTTACATAACAGTATGTCTCCATTTATAGTGTATTTATAAATATGAGGTATTTATAACTACGTACTGCCTCTTATGCAAACGCACACCTGCCCTCACCTGAACAGATGGTGATTTGTTTTAAAGTCCACATGAAGGAGATTTAGTTGGTGTTGAGCAGACATTTCTGCCAGGCCTGGTGGTGGTTATGTGTGTCTGTGGCTGACTGCCCTGTTCTCTCCTCCAGATGGCCCTTGTGATGCGGGTGGATTGGATATAGGGTGGCTCCACACTCTTGGCTGGCGTTCGTGAGTGCAGTTAGACAAGCTCACCCACCCACTCCACCCCTTCACACCAACCGGTACAGCATATGTGTCCGCTGGCCTTCGCCCTCGTCCGCATCTCACCTATTTTCAGTCAGTGCATAGTAAGACACATTGTGGAAGCTAATTGTTCTGAAGTTCAGTGGTTAGGCCTGTTCATCATTTTAACTACTGTTAGTTAATTTACTGTTATTTTACTATAAAGTGATAAGTTTTTCCAAGCGATCTTGCATACAAAGGTGCACCAAGTATTTTTTTTTCATTAAAGAAAAGTTTTACTACAAACAAAGTTGTTTAACGCTAATTATTACAATGTTTATTCTCATTTGTAGATGCATCATCACCAAACAAACACTGTCTCTGTAGTCTGGTCACATTGTTGCATAAAAGATTGACAGTTGATAAATAATTAACCAAGAACATACATTTGCATGTTATTGCGTGCACATATAAAGGCCAGTAACACTGTTGTATTAGACTAAAATGACTTGGTGCACTTTTAAATCTTCAATATTAAGTCAGGTGAGAGCAGAGGTGAAGTCTCAGTATTTGGTCATCACAAATGAAGCATTTCAGGACAGCTGACATGAGCAGTGTGATGTCAGAGGCAGCTTGATTGTGTCTTAAGTGTGTTTACTGATGTAATGTTTGTTAATGCTGATTCTTCCTGTGTGTGTGAACAGGAGTTGGACGTGAAAGCAGGAGGAGGGTGCATGATGACTGTCGGAGAAATGCTCCGCTCCTTCCTCACCAAGCTAGAATGGTTCTCAACGCTGTTTCCACGGATTCCTGTTCCTGTGCAGAAGACAATTGACCAGCACATGAAGACCAGACCACGTAAACCTCCACCAAGAGACGAGCAGGAAGAGGAGGACGAGACGGCTGATTCTGGAAGGCGTGGAGAGAGGCGCAGGTCCAGGTACGGTTGTCGTATGTGTGTATTGTTGCATTAAATATCGATGCAGTGCAGGGTCTTGATGTGGGATCACATTGTTTTGATGTTTAATATCAGTCTTATTAGCCTTCTCTAATACCAGCTAGCTGTTCAGACACTCTAGCAACTAATGTATTTTGTGATTTTGCACGTGCTGTCGGCCACAATTTCTGTAGTTTTTTTTTTTTGTGTGTGTGTGTTCAGGACTCCCAAGAGAAGTCCCAGCCCCAGGAGATCCCAGAATCGTTCCCGGAGTCGCAGCCACCACAGAGAAAGACGCGGTGCCAGCTTTGACCGCGAACTGGAGAGGGAAAGAGACCGACAGCGCAAAGAAAGGGACGGTAAGGATCGGGATAGAGAGAGAGACAGGGAGAGAGAACGGGATAGACGACGCTCCAGAACACCTGAGCGAACTGCAGAACGCCGACGCAGCCGCAGCAAGGAAAGACGCCGGAGTCGCAGCGGCAGCCGTGAGAGACGCAACGAGAGGAGAGAGAGAGAGAAAGACAGGGAGGGGGAGAGCGAGCGTAGTCGCAGGAAAGACAGAGAACAACACCACAAAGACAGAGGGGAGCGGGAGAGAGAGAGGGAGCGATCGAAAGACAAGCGGAGCAGAGGGGAGGCAGACGAGAGGAGGCACAAGGAGGAAAAGGAGGACAGAAAACACAGGGAAGAGAAGAAGAGTAAACGTTCGAGGAGCAGAAGCAGAGACAGGAAGCACCGAACAGAGCGATCCAGCAAGAAACGCTCTCGCTCTGGCAGTAGGACAAGACAGGAAGCCGGTGAGGAGAGAAACAGGAAGAATGAACACAGCCATAGTAAAGAACGGTCCCACAAACGCAGTCGCAGCAAAGAGCGCTCGCACCGCCGAGAATCCAGCAACGGTCGAGAACATGCAAAAGCAGAGCATCACCGAAGCCACAGTCCTGAAGCAGGAGAGAGAGTAAACAGTGTTCACACAGAATCCCCCTGATCCAGGTCTTTACCTCTTCCTCTCTCAGATTCTCCTTTCCTGAAATCCTTTTCTTATTGTTTCATGCTATTTTGTCTTAGTGCACCACTTGTGTTCAAGTAAAAAATGGAAATGCCTGGAGTTTTCACAGTTATTCGCCACTGGTGTAGATATCATACTTTTTCCCCTCTGTTGCCCATTGCAGGTGTCAGAACTGAAAGTGGCATTTTAAAATACTTTTTTAATTCTTGTTTTCACATTTCTCACAAATGGCTTTTGTACATAGAGCTCAGAGAATGTTTTAAATTGGAACAGTGGCCACCCAGTTGAGTTGGTTGCACAGGCGGCTGTGCTGTAATTGTGTGTTTGGTTCATTGCTCTGTTGCATCTCATTTTCTAATAAAAACTCTTGTATGAAAATGTGTTGGTCAGCTCTGCATTCAGTGCCATTACATTCATTGTCAATGTAAAATATCTTAATTTTATCGGAACAGTAACTGATTTTGTGTATAGCTATTTATTTACATGCTTTACAATTATGTGCTCTACATTTAGTATAATTATAGTATAATTTTAAGTATGATTTTTGTAGCATGAAACATGCAAAAAAGCTCTTGATATTTAAATTATTCATACAAAACAGAAATATATATATTCATTTTTAAATGCTGGTATTGCATCTAAGGTACATAAAAGCGAATTTCTTATGCCAGAAAAAAAGAATGTAAATAAGTGTGTGGTAAATGTGAAGCTGTAGTATATTACTCAATAAAGCTGTTACACCTTAAAATCAAAGAGAAGCTTCAACCACAATACACGTTTCATGTAAAAGTGTCACAGTTTCACCAGTTCTTCAGAGACGAGTGCTTGTCTGTGATGAGATGAGCGTTTACTCGGATATCAGGAAGTTTCTGTAACAATTCTTTTACTGTAACATGCTGCTATGGGCAAACCATCGTACAGTCAAAGATCACAAGTCTGACCTTTCAGATGTTGGCCTGTGAATGGGAGAACCCTGAAAGATTAACAACAGGTTAACTACAAATAAAACAAACTGAACCATGGAATCATAGTTTACCATGGTATCTGCAGGAGCTTGTACACACAAATCAATCTGCAAAAAAACATGGTTCATTTCATGAGGCTAAACCATCTCCATCACCCACCAATAATGACCAAACCCAGACAGATTTACTTAGTGTGAAATGAAACATTCAGCTCAGAGGGCAAAGACTGATAAGAACTGAGAATTTTAAACTAAAAACTCCACTCAAATCTCTCATCTAAGAAATCTTCTTGTTTCTATAAGCCCCAGGAACTCTAAAAGATAGCTAATATAGCAGAATAACTAAAGTTCTCTAAAAGTTCTCCAGTTAAAACATTCTTGCAGTAATGAACGTTTATAAATGTTATACATCATATAAATCAAAATACATATGATATATTATTCTTGAGAACTTAGTGGAATGCTTTAAAAAATGTTAAAAAACGTACGTTTAAATGTTCTTATAACCAAGCAGCAACGTTAGCATAACAGATAAAACCTGGATGTTTTGAATGTTCCTAGAACTTTCAAAATAAGGGTTTTAACTTCTTTTAATTAATGGAAACGTTATGGTAACATTCTTACAACCTAAAATAGTTAGCTGGGGATTAGTGAAATGTGTGTTGCTGATATAGAGAGCAATACAAGTACTACCTGCAGTAGTATTGGACAGTATTGGCTACATTAGAAGTTCATATTCTACCCCTGAATTGTTTGTGGTTATTATTGCAGACAGGCAGTGACCATGAACTCATGATCACAAAATGTTAATACATTTTTTATTTGATAGTATGAATCTAGTTTCAGTTTTAACTCCTAAAAATCTCAATGTGATTGAGAACTGCAGATGCCCAGAGAGAGTAAATTACAGTTGCCTGATCTGCTGTTTAGAGGATGAAGGCCGTGTAACTTTCTCTGCAGCTGAGCTTTGGCCAGGTCAGCAGAGAGTGCGTCGGCCATCTTGTCTGTGGTCTGCTTCATCAGAAATGCTGCCTGCAGGGCCTTGTCCAGTGTCTTATGTATCGATTCCTCCTAATGAGCAAACACAAACAGACATAAATGAAACTATACTGCAACTATATGCAAGATATAAACTATGCAGTGTGACAAATTCCATATATTGGTATGTATATTGGTATAGCATTTTGTTAACAAAAAAAAAAAATCAACATACTGTGATCCTAAAATGACTTAACACAATCATTTATAATCATAAATCCAATTGTGCAATTGACCTAAATGTGACCTTAAATGGTTTGTGAACGGCATATAAATTTATGAGTTTGGCTCATTGTGCAGATGTTAACTTCATGATAAACTGACCCTGCTGGTGTAGCGTCTTCCACAGGTTCGCAGCGAGGTTCGCTGGAAGAAGACGTTACTGGGAAGCAGTGCTGTGTCAGATTGAGTAGAGCGCCTCCTAATGGACACAGGTGGTTCTGACTCCTGATCCTGCACTTTAAACCTGAGAAAACCCAGCGCAGGGAAAGATCTCACTGTCTTTTACTGGTGACCATCTGAGTGTGTTAGTTGTAAAATATGCGGTCAGTTTATGTGAGACGCTTGACAGATCTGTTAGTCTGTTAACTGACTCATTGATTACCCAGCAGGTAGGCTGCAGGAGGAGCCATAGTTGACCTGCAGCAAAGGTTTATGGGAAGGATAAGCAGGAAGAGATGAGGCAAGTTTTTTTCTGTTTACAAGGATATTTCCCAAGTTTCCCACTGAAACAACAAAAGGCACGATTTGTTTACTGGGTTTTGTTTTACCACTCTAAGCATGAATTTACCAGCATAATTCCACACAACAAAAACACTCTCAGAGCAATTGAAGACAATTCTGGGTATGAAAGGAATTCCTCACCTGCTGGTCTGTAGGTGGCACTTTTGTAGGTTGGCCTCGTGTCGGTGCTGGTGCTGTGGATAGCTGGACCAGTTCTGGCTCTCCGACGGCTACCAGACGAGCTGAACTGAGAAGTGTCCAGAGAGAAGCTCTCTACTGAGGCTGTGACCATGACATGTAGAACTTTTGAGATTCTTTTTGCAATAAAAAATGATATACATTAAAAGTGTAGTCCTCCTACCTTTGGACGAGGGTCTGGAGTCATGTGACCGTCTGTCAGAGGCTGCTCTGAAGCGCTCATTTGTTTGGTGGTGGGATGGATTGAAGGCTCTCTGGAAACTCAATGTATGATCTGAATTCTCACCATCTGTAACTGACAGCACACAAATACCCTTCACCTCTCTTTAATTCACTTCAGTTCACCTCTCTGTAATTCACTTGAGTTCACTTCAATAACTCTATATTGTTAACATGATATTAACACCACGAGTGTTAATATGTAAACATCACGAGTGTGAAACTGTGGCCTCATTTATAACCATGTGTAGACCATCATTCCAAATGTGAGAGCAAGTCATGTCCCAAATGTGTATAAAATGATGCATGAGAACAAAAAATGTATGTATGCACGCTTTTAAAACTGACACATGCATGAGAATATTTGTCAGTTTGTCAGTTTTGCCTTCAAAACCAGATTTTCTTATCACTTTTTATGCAGGATAAAAAATGCAGGATTAAATCTGACAAGTATGTGTGTTGTTTAAATGTGGTTCTGGGTTATGAGGCAAAAGTCCATATTTACTTTTGCTGGGCTCCATATCGGAGGAGATCCAGTCCTCAGTTCTCTGAAGGCTCGAGTCTGTCTTCACACGTCTGTAGGTAGAATGAAAATGCACATTTGTTAAATGAAAATGTACAGTTTTGCAGAACCAAGGGCCTCAGACAGCAACAGTAACGTTCTGTGAACCCTGCAGACCCTGAGGTACCTGCTGGAGCCGGCTCTGTTCTGGACAGGGTTTTTTTCTCTGTGCTTCTTCTCTGAATAAGACCTGCTGTTCAGGTAATCGGTCCGTCTGCTCACATGAGGTAGGTGACTAAGGCTTTCCTCTAGCGCCCTCTTGAGGTAGGAGACCTCATACTGCAGCGCTTGGATAACATCGCTGCTGAAAACAGTGTAACAGAAATGTAAGAGATAATCAGATCAGTCTAAACAAATCATGGCATGACTGTTACTGTTTTTATTGTAATTGTTATTATTGTGACATAATTAAGTGCAATTAGGCGCACTTAACCTCTGTTCTTATTACTATGGCATACATTTGGTATTGTTGCCTTATTTTTAATGATAATTTCCATTATTGTAATACATTTTTTAAATTACTGTTTTGCAATTGTTTTATTAAAATCAGTGACTTGTTCATTAATTAAAGGCAATACAACAAATGCTACCATATATAAATACTTTTTATATATTATATAAATACTTTAATATAAATGTATTGATTATCCTTTTCTCATTTTACAGTAACAAGAGTTAAAGGGTAAAACAAATCATGAAAATAACACACAGGGTTCCTAATAAATAATAGTCACAGGGTTCCTAATAGAAGACTTTATTCTTTGTGCAAAATATTTCCTTTATCCTTTTAGTTTTTGGGTTGAATTGTGACCGGAAGACATTTTTGAGGGATTATATTTACTTCCAGAATTTTCATGTAACAGTTCCTTAGTAACACTTACTTGTGACATGAACAGTGTGATGATGAGTGTGTGTCTTGTGCTGTATGGATCTTATCCAGCTGAATGTCCCTTCTTCCCTCCATCATCTGCTCATGCATGGAAATAGCACCACATACTGATGCTTCATCTGCTTGTGGAACTTGTACTGGTGCATTTTGGGTAATGTAGTTTATTGTGTCAGTGGCTGTTGCGTCCAGCTGCTCATATTCCAGGTGGTTCACTTCAGTCCGTACAGGTCGTGTTGCTATAGATACAGTTGTTCGTACATTTGAATGAGAGGCTTCACTGTCTGAACCGCTCATGCTTGCCACACTGAAGACATCAGCAGAGAGCGCCGAACTAAAGAGGATGTTATATAAAAAAATGTTACTGGCCTTTGTAAATATTGTAAATTTACACTTCTTAGTCAACAGTTAATGACATTTAATTAATTTTTTGCCATTGATAACGGAGATCTCTGCCTCCTTTGAAAATCATTCACCTCCGCTGGTCTGTAGGAGTGAGTACTCACCTTAAAGCATTATGGGATGTCTGGGAGAGTCCTGTGGTTGGCCGGCTCAGGTCAGAACTGCCAAAGCCGCTGTCAGTTTCTGGACTCACAAAACTCTACAGCAATAAAAGTTTGTTTATGTGGAAAAATACATAATACATACTAAATGATTTTTTGTTCATTTAAAAAATGCCACAAGTTTTCTGTGAGGATTAGTTCTAGGGGTAAGGTTAGGGAATATACAGTTTGCACAGAATGAAAACCATTACGTCTATGGAGAGTCCTCATAAACCACATATGTGTGTGTGTTTGTTACCTGTGTTTTGTCTGTGGTTGTGTGAGGACGGTTGTCCGCAGGCTCTGTATAATGAATTCCTTCCTTTGAGAAGGAGCCTTCATCTGGTCTGATCTTCTGCTCCTGTCTATAAAATCAGATTTGTTGATTTCAGACACAAGAAACAAAATGACAAAACAAACATTCCGCTCTGTATTTATCTTCATAATCATTCATATAAGTGCTGACTGATTACTATACTCGCTTAGTACTAGGGTAAACCACAACTGAGGTTTAGTTTGCTATGATGTACCACGGTGCCTAAAAGAATACAATGGTGTCACTATGGTACATGTCCATCACATTATGGTCATACTGAATTTTGATTTTTATATTCACACTTTTTGGTATGACAAATCACTAACAAAGCCATTGCATATAAGAGTCACTGAATATGAATGCATCATGAAAAATAATTGGTCTTGTTTATGCAAAAAACATCTTTGGCCCTCTGTATTTTTCTTGCAAAATCTAGCAATACACTGTTTTGTCATAATGATATTTTACATTCAAATACTGTAATCCACTGTTCCAGTTAAATTGTACCACACTGAAGTGCTTACAGGGTAAAGAAAAAATTCTGACCTATCGTATGGCAACTGTTGCTTCAGTGCAGCTGAGCTGGATGGTTGTGTCAGAAAGTCCTCACAGTGGAGATCCTCTCCTGCTGCTGTCAGGCCGTCCTTCTCATGGGCAGTGGCAGGAGTTTCAGTGGAGAAGGTGGAACACCTCAGAGAGCAGAGGAACATACAGAAGGACTAACTGGAGGTACTTAGTGTTTCCATAATGAAACCGATATCCCTACATCTCCTCTGTGCATCTGTAACCTGATCAGCCTCTAGTGAGCTGTACTGACTATCATGATGTGCTGTCTCCACTTACAACCCATGTCATCTCTGAAGAAAAGGTAAACAAGGTGCTGCAGCACTTTGAATTACTGTTGACCATTACAATCTCCATGAATCCCAGACTTCTAGTTTTAAGAGATATTTTATGTCTTTCTGAGTCTATGAATCTGTGGAAACAGGTAGAAAGAGTAACATGGCCATACTGTAAAATGAAGCTGCTCTGAGCTCTGTGATCTTCATCCTGCACTTCAAAATCCTCCTCATCTTCATTCTTCTCCATGTTTTGTCTCACAGTGGAGATGCTGAGGAACGATTCCTGCAACGTGACACGCGCAATTCATTCAATGCCAGCATCCGCAAAACCACCACCCTCTGATCAGCCCAGTCATGCAGATATCATGTTACAGAGCAAAACAAGGTGTGCAAAAGGATCTGAGGTGAAGAGCAATATCAGCTTTACTGTGTGTGTGTCTACAGGGGGTGTATAACATGAATAATTTCAAACTCTGGACTGGAAAGCACATGACAAAAGAGAAGGTAATTCGTATAGGCTCAATCAGTATGTGTACAGTATATGACTGAGTGAATGAGAGAAGGTTTGTATGAAGGACTAAAACTGTGATGTATTAGAAAAAAGAGAGTGTGGCGGAGGGATAAAATGAATGAGTGATGAATGATGTGTTTATAAATATGGGTTTTATTTACTTTTGTTGGCTTGTTTAGCCTTTTGGCATTAGTATTGGACTATGTACAGTGCAGCAGTTACAGTTACAATGAACAGTTACATTTAGTCCAGTTTGCATCCAGTTTCATCTTTCAAGCACAGTGGTGGGTTAGCAGTTTGTGTGATATCAGATATGGCAGAGGAAGAATTATGAGTTTACAGTGTGATTACTGATGCACACATGCAGTGTGTGTTACCTCATGCAGTGATGGATGGGGTGATGAGAGAGGGATATCCGTACAAGGTGGAGGAGAGGGAGTGGAGGATGATGGAGGACAGAAAAGATGGCAGACGTTTTTGTCAATCTGTTCTTTTATGTCCTCCAGGTGCATACCTATCCTGAAAATCTGCCCCTCGACCTCCCTTTAACACAGAGAACATGTTCACCTGATTCCGCCCTGTTGCTCAGTGATTGCTCTTTCATATCTCAGAAGACAAGTTAATGGAGTTAATGCAGTTATTTTTTAATTGAAGTATTCATTTCACATTTCACCTAAAATTTCCATGGAAATAAAACTAGAAAACTAACAGATAAATTAAACAAATCATAAACGAGACAGGGCAAATGTATAGATCAATAAAATGACAGAAATAGCATAGCTCACAAAAATTTTGATGAGAAATGTTTCAGCTTATATTAAAATACAGTTAACAAAATCTATCACATCTAAAATATATTTAACTCATTTTACTGCAGGAGGGTGCACAAGCGTTCACAAGCGTTTCCCCTCACAGCTGACAGAGCAGATTCAGTTCAGACTGAGTGTGGTAATGTTTTCCGGCCCGCTGTGATGTTTACCTGTCAGGGTCAAACTCTCCTGTGTTTCTGGACAGTCCCATGTAGTTCTGCATCTCCAGAGCACGATGCTCCTCCCTTTTTGTGAGGTAATTTCTCTCCAGCTGGTCCTGGGCCTCCATCATGCTCTTTAGCACCTGCACATCCAGAAAAAGACGAGTTTGCTATTTTCTGTCTTTAAACCTGCAACTGTACTTGAACTTTAGTGAAACTTAGTCAGTGTGTTGTGGGCCTCAAATCAAATTATTCATGAGAATGAAATAGTTTGTAAAATCCATGATATATCAATATTAAATAATATGTATCTACCATCTGTTGCTCTTCCACATTCATTGACAAGGTGCTGACGCATGTTTTGAATTCATCCACCTG
Source organism: Chromobotia macracanthus (assembly GCA_036877525.1). Classification (NCBI taxonomy): domain Eukaryota; kingdom Metazoa; phylum Chordata; class Actinopteri; order Cypriniformes; family Botiidae; genus Chromobotia; species Chromobotia macracanthus. The sequence continues at coordinate 3,726,564 of JAZGTH010000038.1, forward strand.
CGAAAAGGAAAGGAACCTTATGTGGAAATTTGTTGTTTTGCAATAACTGCTAAAACATTGCTAAGCTGATGTTATAGATGTAAACAACAAGAAACAGATCCATCATCAGTCTGCAGTGTTTGGTTTGACCTGCTGCATAAATGAGCTGATGATGTGTCTGAGGTCAGAGGTCAGTCTCTCCCCGTCTGTCAGTCTCTGTGGTTCTGTCTGCACAGTTGAAGAGTTCTGCACTAGACTGCACTTCTCCACACCTAAACCCCCTCAACATAGACACACACGGCACAGGCATAAGGACACAGGAACAGCACAATTATCCAAATGTGCTTTTTTTGATGTTTTGATTCATTGTTTGTGACAGTATGTAACTTAAATCCCAAATCATGTCAATGTCTGTCATTTAGAGTTGAAATGTGGTTAAAAACAAAAAGTAGAGATACAATGTTTTGTCTTAACCTCTTTACTGTCCGTGATTTAAAGCTGCAATATATTTATGTAATGTTTATTGCACTTTGTTTTCTTTTTAGGTTTTAGCACCAAAAAGGGTGTTTTTCTATTTCTCTTTAACTGTTTCTTACAATTTTTAATCCACGTCAATTTCTAATCCACTAAGATCACCTGACACGGAAAAAACTGTTGAACTGCTGAAGAAACCAGCTCAGATTTCCCTGCTGCCTGGGTTACAGAATGACAGAAACAAAATGGCTTCTTGCCTGCAGCTGCTGCTGGTGGAGTTTTAGCTGTTGGTTTGGTGTTGTCATTGCTGCTAGCTGTGTCATTAATATCATTCCAGTTAATGGATACAGAAGGTTCACTGGAAGCATGAATCTGCTGTTTGGATTAAATAAAAATTATAAACATACTTTATAACAACTCAGATTGGGCTGTTAATCAGAAAGTAAAAACAAATTTACTTCTAGGAATAAAAGAAACGCTTTAGGGGTTCAAAAATATGCCTACATATATACACCCTTATAAACCCTTGATACTTTAATCTCACCTGACCAATAAGATTTTCCGCTTCAGTGTATTTAGCGAGTAACCTGTCATACTCAGCCTGTAAATGAACCAAAGGGTCACAGATTAGTAAAACTAAACTTAATGTGTTCACCCTATTCAAAACACCATAGCCCATGTTGCCCTCCTAAAACAATATTTGTAATTTATGAGTGTCTAACAAATATAAATGTACCTGTAACTGATGTGCTAGTCCAGATTGTTCTTCATTATCCGTGAACACATTGTGCCTGTCAGGAAGCATGATGGAGTCCTCCAAAACCCTGCTGATCACATCAGCTGTGGCTTTACAAGAGGTGTTTTTACCCAGAATTCCAGGGGAAGACTGGGCTCGGGTCATAGCTGGTGACTGGCTGATGGGTTTAATGGTTCCATTACCTTTAGGTATTTTGACTTTAGGTGCCACTTTGGAGAAGTCAGGAAGAGGGTAATGCACCTGCCCCTGTCCGTATTTCATCTCACTGAAGGACCTGGTCCTACTGAATGAGAGCTTGGGCATCTGTGCATCTGCTTTAGCACTGCCACTTGAAGCTGTGTCATTGTTGCATGTCTTTTCATGCTCATTAGATGAGCTCGACTCATTTGAAATATTTCTGCTGTTGCTTGCTGCTTCTTGCGTACCTCTTTCCGAAATTGTAACTTCAGACGATTCTTGACTTTCAGCAGGTTCCTCCATTTGGTTGTGAATCTTTCCCCTCACCCCTGAGCTGATCAGTGGAGCATGGGAAACTCTGCTCAGCACAGTTTCATCAATGCTGTCCATCAGAGAGATCTCTGGTAGGGTCTCTGCTTCAATTATCCTGCTGGAGTTCAGAAGCTCCTCCTGGGAGAAGTGTCTGAGCAGAAAGTCAGTGATGTGGCTCGCAGCTTGGATGGGTTTGGCTACATGAGAAGCCGCATCGTTTGTGGAGTTGTGACTGGAAGTGAGATTAGATTGATGAGTTTCTTGACTGGGTATCATAGCACCCGCCTCACGTGGGCAAGAAGATTTGGAGCTGGTCTGAAGGCCTGTTTTGTGGCAGGTGTCTGCACCATCATATGGGAGCTCCTCATGTTCTTCATCACTGGTATTGACAGCATCATCCTCATGTTCTTGAACGACTGGCTTTACTGCAGTTCTGAGTCCCTGCACCGGGGCCTTGAAGGAGCTGTTTCTGGTGTTTATATGTTCTTCATCCTCACTGTTGATGGATTCAGCGCTCTCTGTGGAGCTCTCTTCAGTCTCACATGACAGCTCGCCATTATCTGTAAAACAAAGTGACAATGACTAACTTTTTGTCGTCTTGGTAAAGTTTAACATTTGATGTATATATTATACAATGTCTTTTGTATATGATGCTTAAGGTTTCCTGGAACATTCAATGCAAATCAATTGGCAATGACTGGCAACTAGTAAAGGTAAACGTATATAACGAAAAAGCATGGAAACCGGAGGTTATCAAATCATCTGAACGAAGTGTTGGGCTGCCATTATACAAGTGCAACACAATCTATATGAATTTGTTACCAGTGAACTGTGGGCTCTCAGGTGCACCGGAGCCCTGCGAGACACGGACGGTGAAGATGTCTTGAATGTGACTGAAATGCAGGCTCTCGTCATCACTGATGTCCACATATATCCTCTGCTCCATCTGCTTTTCCCACAGCAGTGATGAAGGTCTGCTGTGAGGCTCATCTTCATCCTCCGCGTCTCGCGCAGGCGCCCCGGCGCGCGCGTCTCCACTCATGTCTTATCAACACGAACACACACAACGAAACTGTTTCTAATGCACAAGCGTCTGTGTTATATATATATATATATATTAATTTTAATATAATATTTAAATAATGCAAACGTTTAAGACAGTCACCCAAAATAAGAATCGACGGTGCACGATGCATTAGTTTTATTCTTACAACTCGCTTCAAATGTTATAGCATGCCATTGAAGCCTATACAAAATATCGTCACCTGGAAATTTTCTTTTTGATGTTTAAGTGCAGCTTATTTGGGAATAATTACAATTTTCCAAGTAATACAAACAAATATCGCGAGAATTCACACTGCAGTCAGTCATAACTCTTACCTGTTGACGCTTGCTCTGTGTTTAGAGGGGTCAGGCTTGAGTTTTGTAGCATTTGTGCTTCAGGCTCGTCTTCATTAATGACAATGAAGCAATGGAGGCTTTTTCTCAAGCCTGCGGCGCAGGATCTTCTTGAGCATTTTAAATAATAAATGCCGTATCTGATGATGATGATGATGATGCTCAGGGCAGGTGCCGTACGGGCGCGGGGGAGGAGCCAAACGGGTCGTTGCTATGGGAACGCGAAACTCGAAGCTCGTCTGTCAGTCAGGCATGCGAATCGTGAGATGGTGGCTGAGGCTTTACTTCTGAACAACAATTCAAGCAAATATTACAAACAAAAACGTGCTGCAAAGCTCAGCAAAGACGCGAACGACCGTCCGTCCTCCAGCGTGGACGACAAACATTCAAATTTAATTGGTCATTCATACGAGCGCGCTAGTCTTTGAATTCTCTGCTCTGATTGGTCGGTCGAGCCTCGGCCCCGCCCCGTTCCGCCCTCTCTCCGGTTTAGTGCTGGTGAAGTTTTCGCTCCCGGGAACGTGAATGTTTTGTTTTGTTTTGTTTAGTTTAATCTTTATATGATTTTTAATCTTTTGTTTTTATGGTGTTAGTTGTGCAGTGGTTATAAAAGACTCGAGGCGAACGTCGGTGAGGAAGCGGCGAGGATTGAGTGAGTATGAGGGAAGTTTGATCCGTAACGGCCGTTAAGAGACACAATGAGGCGTAATCTGACAGTCAACAAGTATTAAACTGAGACTAAACGTGAACGAGTGTTAAAACCGAGACTTAAAACCGAGAGTAAACGTGAACGAGTGTTAAAACCGAGACTAAACGTGAACGAGTGTTAAAACCGAGACTAAACGTGAACGAGTGTTAAAACTGAGACTTAAAACCGAGAGTAAACGTGAACGAGTATTAAAACTGAGACTAAACGTGAACGAGTGTTAAAACCGAGTAAAGACTAAACAGTAAAACGAAGTGTTAAAACTGAGAGACTAAACGTGAACGAGTATTAAAACTGAGACTAAACGTGAACGAGTGTTAAAACTGAGACTAAACGTGAACGAGTATTAAAACTGAGACTAAACGTGAACGAGTATTAAAACTGAGACTAAACGTGAACGAGTGTTAAAACTGAGACTAAACGTGAACGAGTATTAAAACTGAGACTTAAAACTGAGACTAAACGTGAACGAGTATTAAAACTGAGACTAAACGTGAACGAGTATTAAAACTGAGACTAAACGTGAACGAGTATTAAAACTGAGACTAAACGTGAACGAGTATTAAAACTGAGACTAAACGTGAACGAGTATTAAAACTGAGACTTAAAACTGAGAGTAAACGTGAACGAGTATTAAAACCGAAACTAAACGTGAACGAGTGTTAAAACTGAGACTTAAAACTGAGACTAAACGTGAACGAGTATTAAAACTGAGACTTAAAACCGAGAGTAAACGTGAACGAGTATTAAAACCGAAACTAAACGTGAACGAGTGTTAAAACCGAGACTGAACGTGAACGAGTGTTAAAACTGAGACTTAAAACCGAGAGTAAACGTGAACATGTTCTCATCTTTTGTTCTTTGAAATTAAGAAAGCGATCACAAGTATTGGTACATGTCTTAGCAAGCAGTTTGTCTGTTAACTCATACTGTTGAGTATGAGTTAACAGAGTTTATTCGTCTCTCAATGCGTGAAAGTTTGAGAGCTGTGTTAATCTTTTCATTCTAGAGACCATGTTTTCTGAAACAAAATCCCAAACTTAAATCCTCACCCTACTTTTCTTATTCCCACTAATGGTTTTTCAGAAGTCTGTCACATTACTGAAAGGTTGTGAATGCCATTTCATGACTATTGCAGGTTAAAGGGATAGTTTGCCCAAAAAATACTTTTAAAATCACGTACTTGCCCTCATGTCCATCCAAACATATGACACATATAAAATATCTTCTTTGGTGTTCCTCATTAGAAAAAAAGTCAAACAGCTTTGGAATGACATGAGGATAAATAATGAGTAAATAATGGATGAATCATTTTCATTTTTGGGTGAAATCTCTTTAATACACACAAAGCTGGTGCTTTCAGAAATAATTATGTTCTTAATTAATACGTTAATACCAAAACTTTATTTAAGTAAATGATGCACTTTTTCTATTCCATGTGTCTCTGTATAAACATTGTAAATGCTTTAATGAACATGCCTCCCTGGTTTTCCCAACCTGATTCTCTTATTCCCAGATTAGTTTGACAAAACAGCTTCTCAAATGTAACAGGAGTTGTAATATATCTGAAGGTGGTGGCAGTCATTATTAGAGTTGCTATGAGACACTGTTGAAAAGTTTGTTGATGTCTGAGTGTGAATACAGGGGGAAAGAGGTAGTTCGGATCAGACTGGAATGAGGTTTCTGTCTGTGGATGCTTTCGGTATTTTATGGCATGCAGATAATCATGTCATCCCGGGAGGATCCCTTGATTTAGCTTTCAAAAACACAAAGCTGGCACTCTTAATGTCTTACCCCTCTCACTAAGTCTGCTGCTTTAGTAGGAGTTGCCATGACATTACCCATATTCACTCTCAGCATCTTGTGTTCTCTTCACAGTGCACTCCGGAAGAGCATCCCGGACACAACACACACACTTCCCAAAGCCACTGACTGTGGAACTGCAGTGCCGTGACTGTAGCATTATTGTGGATAAACCCAACTCTCACTCTGGCATCACAAAATATCAGTGAGACTTCAAAAGTGCTTTAGTCGGAAGTGATTTGATGCTTTTCTGCATCAGTTCTGTTTTTCCTCTTTGGATGAACGTCTTCTTGGAATTTGCTTGGATCAGCACTTGATAATGCTCTGCAGTGTCTGTGAGCAGTGCAGTGGTTAGCATGTCGAATGAGAACCGAACCTTTCGGGTCCACTACAGGTAGGCATACTACCTTTAATATAAGTTTTCTTGTAAAGAAGTTTAATTTAATTGTGAGCATTATTAAACTTTTTGGATCTAGGGATCAAAGCTGAATATTGCAAGTGACTAAAAATGTTCTTTTGTCTACTGTAACTGTATTTGTGAAAGTGGATTTTAAAGAAAAGCAGACTTATTGCTATTATTAGTTATTTGAATCGTTGCTCATTATTTATCACGGTGATGCTTCAGTACAGGAAACGCGTTAACTATGAATTTTGCCTCAATAAACTAATAAAATCTACTGCTTAGTAATACTTAGTAAGGTAGTTGTTATTGTGTTTAGTTATAGGTGTGGGGCAGGATTAAGAGAATATGGTCATGCAGAATGTGCTAATAAGTTACTTGAATTGAATGATTGTGAATATCAGACTGGATCTTACATTACCAGAGATGTGGTCTGAAGCTGACATTTCGTAAAACTATTAATAGACTTTACTCACCTGTGTGTATATGATGGAAAAGCAAGCGTGCCATAGACGAGCAGGCAGGCAAGCTTATGTCAGTTTCCTGAATATTTAATAATGCTTTGAATCATTTATGATTCATGCTGCATGTCAGTCTGTGTGCTGGGTCTGTTTTAGTCGTGGTAACCATCTGTCTTACAGATAGAATATGTTTCTAAATAACCAGCAGTTTTGTGGGATGTGAATACAATGATTTTAAAAACAGAGAAAACAACGATCCTATTTATTTTTTAATATTAAAGTATGTTTTTTCTGTCATGTTTCCAAAGTACTCAAAGAAATGTCAGACATGTTTTGATACACACATTTTCTTGAAGCATATGCCGTTTTGGTTGGAGGTCTAGTAGGAATACTGTTTTTAAAAGGAAACGGTGTAGATTTATGTTGTCAGCAATTAAGTCAATTACTGATGAAATGTGTTGTTCTTGCATCCCCATCTCCCTTTAATCATTTATTATACACTGCTTATACACTTTAAGTCTTTTTGTTTTGTAGACTTGATTTCACATTTGGGTTGAAAATACTGATAAACATCAGTGTGTTGTTCTGTGTAACAGCCTTATGCAGTAGAATTAGCCAGAGGTATTGACAATAAAAATCTGATGAATTAGGCATCTGTCACAACTATCCATCTCAGTGTGTTTCTAGTGATAGGTTGAGCTTAAACAAGCGAACAAAAAACAAACCTTACCAGCCAATCGAAAAACAGTTTATGCTGCCCCCTGCAGGATGGAGGCGTCCTGTTTGGACCTGGCTCTGGAGGGGGAGCGCCTGTGTAAAATGGGGGATTGCAGAGCCGGAGTTTCTTTCTTCAAGGCCGCTATGCAGGTGGGCACAGAAGACTTGCAGGTTCTGAGTGCCATCTACAGTCAACTGGGCAACGCGTACTTCCACCTGCACAACTACAGCAAAGCTCTGGAGTTTCACCACCATGATCTGACATTAACTAGGTACACATCCATACTCTGACTCCGATTTTTTTTTTTTTAGACAGATGTATCTTATGGAAGAGAAGAAAAGCTTCAGTTCTGGTGTTTAGAAGTTGTGATGTTTCTGAGTCTGTGAGATGGTTGTTGTATGATGTTGTTAACAACGGTATTAACGTTCTCTCAGGTCCACTGGGGATCAGTGTGGGGAGGCAAAAGCCAGCGGTAACCTGGGGAACACATTAAAAGTTTTGGGGCGCTTTGATGAAGCGGTGCTCTGCTGCCAGAGGCATTTAGATATTGCTAGGGAACTGGGAGACAAGGTGAGTGAACATTTAATGAACAGACTATCATTTTAGATAATTGAATATATTACATTTTATCCAAAGTAATTCACAAATGAACAAAATGACTTTTTACAACGATATGTCTAGGTCTTAATTTTACACAAAAACAAAGAGTAATGAGATTTATTTCTAAAGGTGGGGCAAGCTCGAGCACTTTATAATTTTGGAAATGTGTACCACGCCAAAGGAAAAAACTTCTGCTGGAGCGGAGCAGAGCCCGGAGAGTTCCCTGAGGAGGTCATGACAGCACTTAGAAAAGCCGCTGAATACTACGAGTGAGTTTCCACCAACACTCGCATACACAGATGGATGTTGTGAGTTTCCCAACCTTTCTTTCTGGGATTTCTTAGGGCAAATCTGTGCATCGTGAAGGAGCTTGGAGACAGAGCTGGACAGGGAAGGACATACGGGAACCTGGGGAACACACATTACCTGCTAGGAAACTTCCGGAATGCAGTGGCCTCCCATGAACAGGTGGGTGTCATGAATTAAATGTGGTAGTCGCAGAAAAGTGTATGCAGGTATCGCACAACACAACTAAACCTGATACTTAAATGTGTGCAAACAATTTGTCTTCCAGCGTCTGCTTATCGCTAAAGAGTTTGGCGACCACTCTGCAGAGAGGAGAGCCTGCTGCAACCTCGGAAATGCCTGTGTATTCCTTGGTGATTTTGAGAAGGCTGCCGAATATTACAGGTGAGTGTATTCTTTCTCTCCCACCATGTACTTGGCATCTTATTCTTAGTAATTAAAACAGTAACATGAGGCTGACCTTATAATGCTCAACAGTATTAAGTAATATTCAACAAGTCTTAAATTTGTAATTATGTGCTGGTTTTAAAGGAGGTCTGGGTTGTGGGTTTTGTTCTGGTTCTGACAGTGGTTGTGTTGTGCAGGAAAGCTCTGCAGTTGGCACGGCAGCTGAAGGATCTGGCTGTAGAGGCTCAGGCCTGTTACAGTTTGGGTAACACGTACACACTGCTGCAGGACTATGAGAGAGCTATAGACTACCATCTGAAACATCTCATCATCGCTCAGGACCTCAATGACAGGTGTGTAAAATGAACAAACTGATATTAATATACTAATATGTTAACATAGACATTTGCACTGTTTATTTACAACACTGTTGGTAGGTTTGGGAACTGATGTTAATTGGTCAATCATGCCTAGTTTGACAATTTGTAAACTGCAATTTCGACCCATTAACTAAGTCTTGGTGTTCCTCAGGATCGGTGAGGGCAGGGCCTGCTGGAGTTTGGGAAATGCATATACAGCATTAGGGAATCATGATCAGGCCATGCACTTTGCTGAGAAACACCTGGAAATCTCTAAAGAGGTCTGTAGCCCCAGATGCACACATTTATTGGATATCTGTTACAGCTCTTCAGAAAGAACCAGAAATGTAAACATTTTGCACAGCCAGCGCATTTCATTGTGTGGCACTGTTACATACAGACTGTGCTAGAAGCTGTGTAACTTGATTAAAGAAAGAGATTTGGATTCTTGTCATTAATTTAAAAATAAAATACATTTTTTCCCATTTAGACTAAGCACAACCATAATTAAATGCAACAAAACAACAGCCAAAGACAAAAATAACATCTAAACAGAAAAGCAAACGTGAAAGAGCAAAAAAGTACAGCTTGCTTTAAATTATTAATTTATCAGTTTTGATTTGTGTTTTGGATTTGTTTTGTAGATTTCTTTTAACAAGTATCAATATGCAGACACAATAATGATGATGAACACAAAGATACGGATGTGTTTTTATGTAAATGTCATCTGCTCTCTGCTCTGAAACATCTCATACACAGACTGGAGATCGTAGCGGTGAACTCACAGCTCGCATGAACGTCTCAGATCTTCAGATGGTGCTCGGCCTCAGTTACAGCACAAACAATTCTGTCCTGTCTGAGAGCAAAGAGATCCTGCACGGTACAGTATCAGGAGCTTCTTCAGGTTCCCTCATAAGAATAATACTGTGGTGAACATGTGGGGGGCTTTTTTTGTTTGTTATGAATTCAACTGATTTACTGTATCAGTATGAAATACAGTTTGTTGTTGTCCAGGAGCCAGACCAAGAATGAGCAGAAGACACAGCATGGAGAACCTGGAGCTGCTGAAACTCACACCAGACAAGATCAAGGTGAGTGTAAGTGCAGATATTGAGCTCCTGCGTGTGAATACCAGCTGTATTCACAGTCATCAACATTTACTAGCACACAGAAAAACTCCAAGATCTCATCATGAGATTCATACTGAATATGTTCATCTCTGTCCTGCAGGCTCAGAAGTGGACTAGTGACATTCTGTTCAAACAGCCTAAATCCACACTGGTGAAATCGTCCTCAAAGCTCTCCTTCATCAGTCGTTTCCGAGGAAAGAAACACAAGCTGCAGAGCAGCTCCAGTAAAATCCTGCAGGACACCAGCAACACGCGAGAAACTTCTCAGAACAAAGTACTGAAGCCACACCACGAAACACAGAATAGTTCAAATTCACCCCGGTTACGTTGTTCATGCACACAGTTTGGTTTTACTTTTCTTTTTTTTGTTTTTTATTTTATTTTTTTTTAACCATTGACCTTTCTTCCTCCAGAATAGCAGAACAGACATGTTAGGAGCCGAAGACTTCTTTGACCTCCTGAGTCGTTTCCAGAGCAACAGGATGGATGACCAACGGTGTGCTATACAGGATGGGAGGAGCCATCTGTCTGTCAATTGTAGCTCCTCCTCCCCACCCACCACTCCACCCAGCACCATCAGGAAATGTCAGACCCTGTTATTCTTTCGCAGTATTATTCACTACATTTGTCTTGATTCAAACCAGCAGCATTTACAGTGCTATAAATATATAAAAGCGTCACATTTATCTCTCCATCTGCAGTGGATGCTGCCACAGCTCCAAGTAGGGAGCCATTTCTCAGGCTGCTGGCAAGCGCTCAGGGCAGGAGGCTGGACGAGCAGAGGGCAGGAACAGGAAATGGTTTGCCTGGCCTGCGCACACTGTCTGAACACAGCAACACAAACAGCAGACGGAAGGTCCTCAGTCAGGTCATGGCTAGCACAGATGCCACAGAACCCGACGAGCAGTTCTTTGACATGCTCATCAAGTGTCAGGTGAGATGTATTTAAATTAAACTGAATGAGGTCGCTGCAGGGAAGGAAGCTGCTCTGATCATCTTAATGGCAAAGACATTTTACTGACGGCTGAAACCTGAAGTGATGTCAACCTTCTCAGTTTAGATCTAGTTTTCTTGTATTTTAAAACAGTTTTTGATGACATCAATTAAAAACAAAGTCCTTTAATACCTCATTTGAAGCCATGAAGTTTGGTCAAAAGTGTTGTATACTTAGTGCACACTTCATGGATAATCCAATTGTCTTAAATTCATTACAGCAATGTAGAACAGTGAGATAACCGACTATTTTAAAGTAAGTCTGTTTTTCCTCATGGTGTGGTTTCTCTGGAGTCACACATATAACATGTCTGTGGTGAGGACAGAATGAGCTGCTTTTATCTGCGGCAGAGTGAAACAACATGCTGGATTGTCTGTTCTTGAATCTCTCTCAGGGGTCTCGTCTGGAGGATCAGCGCTGTGCTCCTCCTCCCTCCACTCGAGGCCCCACCGTCCCGGATGAAGACTTCTTCAGCCTCATCGTGCGCTCGCAGGCCAAGAGGATGGACGAGCAGAGAGTCTCACTGCCCTCCTGCCGCTGAACACGTTATTTTAAACTCCACACACACACACACACACGTTCTCGTGGGTAATTCAGACCTCATGCTTGTTACCTACAGCGATTGAAAGTTTTTTACTCATCAATCATCTTGTGTGTAATTATGGACAGTTCTCCTTCAAAGGCATTTTATGTACAGCTGTACATTCTTTCCCTAATGGAAAAAAACATTTTTGTAAATGGAACATTTGAACTTTAAGCTCTTAGTTTAGCTTCATAAACACAAATGTACAATTACATTACAGTGATATCACAATTATATCAGCAGATTATGATGTTAATTTTATCATGTGCTGCTTTATGATCACTACAATCATTCACACAAATGTATCTTTGGTACAAGACTGCAGGTTTGTATTTATTAACATTTTTACTAGCACTGTTTACCCTTTATTATGAGATTTGTAATAAGACTGATAGCACTGTTTTCTTTGTAACATTCTCACAGAATCCTTTTTGTAACTGTGGTTAAAAAAAGAATATTTAGAAGACTTGCATAAATGAAATGTGTATATAATAAAACTTTTCATGTAAGTCTAACCAGCTCTGAGTTTCACCATTAGAGTGAATGAATGTGAAGTTTTATGGTTTTGAGACAAACATTTGGCATATATGTTGCTGCATATGTTCTCAGAGCAAACATATACATATTGTGGGGCAATTGTTGCCTATGGCTTAGTGAGTCGGGCTTGTAATCAGAAGGTTTCCGGTTCGAGTCCAGTGCTGGCAGGTAGCAACTGAAGTGCCCTTGAGCAAGGCATCTACCCCTGATTGCTCCCCAGGCACAGCAGTGCTGCCTGTGTGTGTGTGTGTGTGTTCACTCCTCACCAGTAATGGGTTTAATGCAGGTCACATTTCAGCACATCTAACATGTATAACTGCACATTAATATCAAAGATTTTACCTCATCACACAATGAATCCCATCACAGCAATATGTACTGTATGAGCTGTAACAGCACAGTCGTCCTACACATCCTCGTCTTCTTCTGTCTTATCTGCAGTTGCTGCTTTAAAACGAAATATCCATCATGAAGAATCAGAATGCAGCAGTTCTTTATAAAGGCAGAGCTCTTCCTGATCAATGACTTGAGTTTTCACATTGTGTAGCAGAATAATTCTGTGTTATTTATAAAGGTAGGGCTCAGTTTCATGATCACAACACAACTGTACAGCAGAACAATCATCCTGCCTGGTTCATATAAGCTGTATAATATCAGTGTAGTTCCTCACAATCATTCATTATTTGCTGGCGATTCTTTTGTTTAAAATATCTGGACATGCTTTCGGCTCACCAGTGAAAGATTTTAACAGCAAGATGGTATAAACTGTGTATTTTCTGTCAGTTTCCACCCTTCTGCTACTTATACCAACACTGGAAATAAGTGCAGTTATGATAGCTAAATGTGAGAGAACATTTCAATATAATGACAATATTTTACTGCAATATGTACCTTTAATTATTAACAATGAATCAAAACTAGTTGGTACAGAATGTATAGGTTTATTAACATTATTGCCTGAAGTTATATATAAAATGGATACAATGAAGATGTATGTAATGGTAAATGACATAAACAGTTAACTTTAAACAGTATATGTGGAGAATATTACCTTACAGATAAAGAACGTAAGATAAAGAAAGATTAGACGAGAGGGCTGGAAGTTCAGCCTAGAGCTCAGATGAAGAGCATAAAGTGCAGAATCTAAGAGCAGAGCTCAAGGAAAAGCACCCAGAGAAAAGAAGAGTGCAGGAGGAAAAGAGCACCAATGAAAAGAGACAGAGCATCTCCTACATTTCCTTTTATCCTTTCCTTGACCATGTGACTGAAACCAACCTAAGACAATCAAAGTGACCAATCAGAAGACCATGTTTAACCCCCACTGTAAAAAAGGTAGACTCCCTGCATGCAACAAACATTTCAGCCAATAGCCTTTGTTCTCTATCAGCTCATCTGTGGGCTCAGGAATGCAAAAGGTTCATTTAAGCAAGCAGATGAGGTTGTGTGACAGCAACAAATGCTGTAAGGAGCACCCACTGGCCCAACGACGGAATCCAATGGTGTGGGTGAAGGTATCTCGCGTGTTCTGCCTTTCAGTAGCACTTCTACAAAATTCTTTAATTTATTACAATTTAGTTTTATTGACTCTGGTTAGTTCCAATCTGGCTCCAATTTTATATGAATTTCAGATTAGTGATTCCAAATTCTGGATGATCTGTTGATCATAATTCAGTGTTTATTTGTAAATTCCCATACTCTTAGTTATTCTTTCATTAAGGACCCATTGTCGCACTGAGTTGCACGCCGGCTGATATACGCGGATCTCACAATCACAAACTTGTCATTTTGATCTTAGTCAGGAGGTAGCCGGATAAACTAATATTATTAAACCTGGCTGCTCCATGCTTGTGCAGTATTTTACAGTAACCTTGGGCTCCTAATCTACCGACAATAATAATTTTTTTGAAGAACTTTCAATATATCAAGAAAAACTATTTATTTGCCAGGCAGGTTAAAACATCTATTCAAAGAGATATAGATTAGAATTCAAGAGAACAATTCATGCTCAACAGAATACAAAATGAGGTACAAAGTCTAAATCATACCTGGCAAATGAGACACACAAAGCAGGTGTGTGGGAAGTTCTGATTACAGAATGCTTCCCCGAGTCTTTTGCCTGACATCACACTGTATGTTGCACATACATGTTCAGTGAGCCTAGAGAGAGGGAGAGTGAGAGAGAAGGGGGGAGGCAGAGGTGAAATTCAGGGTATGAGTGCCACATGGGGGGGAAGCAAGGCATCACAGCCTGAGAACAAGCATCAAATGTTGTTTTGTTGTTTTATGGTGCATTTCTGCAAACAAATCTCTAGACCAGCTGCCCTACAATGCCATTTAATATTCAACCCTACACCAGCAGCTGCTGTTTCACAACACCACCATCATCCAGAGATTATTTACTTGTCAGTTCTTGAAAAAGATGGGGCTCCTCTTCCTCAAGAATCAAGAAGAATTTAGCTTTCACAGACAAAACAGCTGAATCCACTATCAAGCAGATCTTTCTCATGCTATCCTGACTTGTTAAATTAGCATTTATGATTTCTGAATACGTTTCCCTTTGAATTATGTTCTTCTCACGCAGTTTATCTGCAATCCTCTTCACACTTCTAACTCTCCCAATGAGAGCTGACCAGTGTTTATGAACGAAGTTATTTATATCAATCTCATCATGTGGTTGTGGCCTTGGATTCATCTGAGCTTCATCGAATTCATTTTTTAAAATGGTTGCTTCCCACACAGGGCTAGAATCCTTCTCCCTAATAAGATTCATTTGTACATCACCATATGGATCCTGCACGACCTTGAAGAAGTTTGGTTTAATGTTTCTTCTAAATGAAATTCCCTCTATAGGATGGACAAATGAATTGGGAACCTTAAGATGATGAGGTGTTTCCATCTGGAAAGGCATGTTGGGTATGGGATGGCTGATCTCAATGCTTGATTCTTCTTTCTGCTTAACTTTATTTTCTGTACAAGAATCAAAGAGGGGAAAAATGTAGACATGGAGAATGAGCGGATCTTTACATCGCATGTAGAGAAGAAGATCACAGTGTTCTTCCCTTTTAAAGAACCAATTTAGAATTGGAGTCACTAAAGAGAAGGATGGTTGGAATATCTTGGCATGAAAGCGGGTCAACTCTACAGATTGTAACACCACCCCCTCGTCTTTTTTCCTGAGAGCCTTCACTGCATCTCTGAGCGAGGGGTCAGACTTTGCTAAACAGACAGAATGAGGCAGATGTGCCTCCTCCAGTTTCCCAGAGATCACTGTCACATCAAACACAGGACCAATTCGCACACACTGAAGTCTCTCCAGCTCTGCGATGAGGGAACGTCCATCCACTTCATGGTACAGGAGAGTGACATCACAATCACAGACCCATCGCAGTCTGGTCCTGGTGCACTCGTAACGACCCGGCTGAGTGCTGATGCGGAACTTTGACTCTCCTTCATCTCTACAGACTGACGGCTCAACCTGAAGCCACTGATCTGAATCAGCTATGTGAACACAACACTTACAGTCTGGCAGTGATACATTCAGTCCAGAAGGTTCAGGATCACAGATGTTCATCCTACATGGAAACAATGAGACAGTGAGATGTTTGTATTTAAAGGTGATGGAATGTTTCGGACATTGAAATACATCTTCCTGTCTTTCACTAGGTTCATGTGCAGAATAAAAGATAAGTCATGTTTCATTCACTTGAAAAAATTAAACACTGGTTATGGGGCACTACTGACACATTGCTGTATGTTTGACTACCCCGGCTAGTCTTACAAAGAATCCAGACTCAGCCAATGATGTCAGTTTGGGGTGGAAATATTTTTTGACAAACCAGTCATTATCTTTGCAATTCTGTTTAGGACCTCCCAAATCAGTGGTGTCAACAGTGCTCCTTCAGGGTTACTTAATAATTAAAAGCATTTGTATTGAAGCAGATTGGTACTAAACGCTGCAGGACAGTTGCTCTCTAATACAGAGTTTCACACTCCTGCCCATGAGTTTTTGGGGCTGACGATAAACTTTGTAAACACAGGCATGTTGTTGAGGTAAAAGGTCTATTTACAATTTACTGATTCTGAAGTTCCTATTATGTAAACAGGAAAAATAAAGGCAGGCAGATGATAAATGTATAAAAGAGAAACAGATACAATTCTGATCATCTTACGCTTCCAGATCTTCCAGAATTTTTGGTTTGAAGGAAATCTCCACTGTCTCATTACAGCTGAGGCTCCAGTCCTTCTCCACACACTGCTCAGTGGGTTTACTGCACTTTAACCTTGATAAAGATGGAGGAAAGCAGAATAAAGAAACATAAGATATAAAACACATCACTCATCTGATTTTGAATCTCTAGTAGGTGTAATCTGTCACCCATCTAAATTTCAATCATTATAAGAATAGGAAAATTTAGTTTCGTCAGTTCTGTACCAATATAATAACTGTACCAAACACTCTCAGTTAGAGGCTCGAGGGACAAAATGATTTTACACTGAATTTAAAAGTGAAACTGCTCTTATTAATTACTATACCCACTTGAGGCGCTAACATTACAGAGATTATGTGTGCTCAGTAATAGAAGTATTTTTATATAAAATGAACCATCATCTATATCCACAGTGCATGAGTGTCTTGAACACACTGACAGATAAAATAAATGAAAAGGATTTTTCATTTTTACACAATTGGCAAATTTACAGTTCATTCAAGCTATACAAGTACACACATTAATAATACACACAAATCCATGAGCTGACTAACTGACCAACTAACCAGCTGAGCTACAGGAATCTCATCACTGGAGAAAGTCAACACACCCTTTAATGACGACAGTGCAGTGAAGATCAGTCAGTGATTCCTGTAGTAACACATGTCCCTCCTCCAGCAGCAAACCTCTGACACTGACACTACAACACAACGTTTCAGCAGTTTAAAAACAGGAAATGTTTACAACTAAGAGTTTTAATTATCTTATTTATGATAAACCAGATGTGTGCACTGAAAAGAGAAAAATACTTTGGTAAGCCAAACATTGAGAGGTAGATAAAACAAATGTGAGAAAATGTTTGTACATATGGGACATTTCTCAATTAAACATATAAACAACCAACTAAATTTGTGCAAGCAATATGCTAAAACATGGCATATTGATATAACAGTACAATTAAATACACCAATAAATATGTACATTTATTTACATACACATACATAGATATACATGTTATATACATATAATAACCTAAACATTAGGCACTGTTGTCAAGTACTTATCCAAATCTAAACCTAAATCTAACACTGACCCTAACACTAATCCTACATTCTGACTGGTTGATAGAAATGTTGTTCCAGGAACATGATGACTTACCCCCAATATTTTGATCACACACTAAAATTACAGCAGGCCACATTTGACCCTGAGGGGATTAGAAAACTGACACCATATTTATCACATCAGAGGACAGGAATCACTTATATACCGGAGCTCCTGTAAACTCCTGCAGGTGTGGATGATGGAAATGATCTGAGCTGCCCAGATCTTCGTCAGACTGTCCACCTCCAGATTGAACGTCTTCAGACCCACAGAGTGGAATGATGACAGCAGCAAACTGATATTCTCAAAAACCTCTGAAGAGCTGCATTGTACAGAAGTTTGTTTCAATCAGTAAAGACATCTCAGCCTCATTGTTTACCTGTTTCACTATATTTGGTACATTTTTAAAACCTTGTTCCTCACAAGTATAGCCAAATCTTTACACACAAATATGTTTTAATATAAATACATAAACAGTATTTAGAGATACTGCTGGTCATGAAAATACAGCAATGCCAGAATTAGTTGAACATTTTCTTACTTGTTTCCAAATTGTCCTTCCTTCTTGAATCTCTGTAAAAGCAGTGTCCAGTTAAAGCTGGACATCTCTGCCTCTGGACAGGTAAGACTTATTTTTAAGAGTGATGGAAAGGGTGGAATCTTCTCTGAGTGACTTACACACAACCTGAAACAATCAGAAACATACAGTAACACTTGCTAATAGCACTGTACAGAGTAGTGTGTGTGTAATAAAGACATTTCTTACAGTAAATCTTCTTGTGTGGCTGACAGATCAAGTGACCATCTTCCACCACTGTACTCATCCTCCTGAACTCTAATCAGAACAGACACAAAACATCACTAATCTCAGTCTTAGTTATCAGTATGCCAGATGACCAGATCACCCGAGATGGAAATAGTTCACCCAAAAATAAAAATGTCATTTACTTAATAATTTACTCACTACAGAATATTAGTGACTGACAGTGCGAGTAACCATTCTCTTTCTCTAATTATTAGGTAATGTCAATTACATAATTACCTCAATTCTCTCAAGATTTTTGAGTTTCCAAGTGCTTTGATCAAATCTCCAACTTCAGACAGGTGATCCACCGTCAGCCTTGAGTCAAAATAAAAATCATTAAGAATTTAATTGATAAAGTTAAAGAAAATAGTGTGAGGTCAGTATGTTTATATGAAGAGACTCTCTCACACACACACACTGACCTCACACTCTCACACATTGACCTGTCACACTTACTGACCTCACACTCTCACACATTTACCTCTCACACACACAAACCTCACACTCTCACACATTGACCTGTCACACTTACTGACCTCACACTCTCACACATTGACCTGTCACACTTACTGAGCTCACACTCTCACACATTGACCTGTCACACTTACTGACCTCACACTCTCACACACACAAACATCACACTCTCACACATTGACCTGTCACACTTACTGACCTCACACTCTCACACACACAAACATCACACTCTCACACATTGACCTGTCACACTTACTGACCTCACACTCTCACACACACAAACATCACACTCTCACACATTGACCTGTCACACTTACTGACCTCACACTCTCACACATTTACCTTCACACATACTGAGCTCACACTCTCACACATTGACCTGTCACACTTACTGACCTCAATAATCACACTCTCACACATTGACCTGTCACACTTACTGACCTCACACTCTCACAACATCACCTTCACACACTGCCTTACTGACCTCACACTCTCACACACATAACATCACACTCTCACACATTGACCTGTCACACTTACTGACCTCACACTCTCACACACACTGACCTCACACTCTCAACCCTGTCACACACTCACACATTGACCTGTCACACTTACTGACCTCACACTCTCACACACACTGACCTCAGACTCTCACACATTGACCTGTCACACTTACTGACCTCACACTCTCACACACACTGACCTCAGACTCTCACACATTGACCTGTCACACTTACTGACCTCACACTCTCACACACACTGACCTCAGACTCTCACACATTGACCTGTCACACTTACTGACCTCACACTCTCACACACACAAACATCACACTCTCACACATTGACCTGTCACACTTACTGACCTCACACTCTCACACACACTGACCTCAGACTCTCACACATTGACCTGTCACACTTACTGACCTCACACTCTCACACACACTGACCTCAGACTCTCACACATTGACCTGTCACACTTACTGACCTCACACTCTCACACACACAAACATCACACTCTCACACATTGACCTCTCACACTTACTGACCTCACACTCTCACACACACTGACCTCAGACTCTCACACATTGACCTGTCACACTTACTGACCTCACACTCTCACACACACTGACCTCAGACTCTCTCTCTCACACACGCACACACCCACACAAATACTGACCTCAGACTCTCACACATACAGAGCGCTGGCTGAAGAATCCTGAGTTTTTCAGCTGTTAAATCACAGTTTGTGAGGTTCAGTTCTGTGATCTTTGGACAGCACTGAAGACAGTACAGCAGCACACAACAGTCTGTCCTCCTCAGGGATGTGTGAGACAAGTCCACGGACCTGTGACCTTCCAGAACTTTCCTCACAAATTCATCATCATGGAGCTCAGACAGACAGTGGAGTGTTAAATGTAGATCTTTATTCTGAGGCCTTGACATCATGACCTCCAGCTTTTCTCTTATGATTTGATCAAGAGTACAGTTTTGTTTTTTAAAGAGTGCACCGCTCACCTTTTCATTAGAAAGACCACAAAGAAACCATACAAATGGGATGCAACTTGATTTTCTAGCTCCTATATTCTGAGATGGAGTGGAAGTTACAGCCTCTATTTCTATCAAGTTAAACCACTGTCTGACAATGTCAGAGGAGGACTCTTCATCCATTAAAACATAATGAAGAGCAGTGAAGAACTCTTGAAGGCTGAGATGTATGAACCTGAACACTGGACCCTGTTTGTCTTCTGTTTTGAAACAGTATTCATTCAAGAACAGACTAGTACCAGCAGCTAAACCTGCCTGGGCCAGGCTCTCTTCATCAAACAGAACCTGCTGATGTTGTATCCCTCTGTCTGCCAGCTGCCCCAAACACTGTAGCAGAGTGAAAACAGACTGACTCTTGCAATGACGTTTCAGGAGTTTAGACACAAAGTGCACATATATGGAGGTGGTAGTCTTTAGTGTTCTCATCTCATCATCACCATCTGGGAAGTTCTTCAGGCAGAAACAGATTATCCAACAAACCAAAGGGACAGAGCAGACAATCTGGAGGGTCTCGTTTGCCTTCACACACTCATATGCTTTTCTGAAGAGCTGCTCATCCTGAAAAAACTTCTGGAAGTACTCCTCCACCCCTTGCTCAGTAAAGCCTTTAATCTCAATGAAACTCTTTGGTTCTTTAAGCACATCAACATCCTTAGCAACTAAAGATCTGCTGGTGACCAGCAGGAAGGACTCAGGCAGACTGTCTCCACTCAACAGACTATTAAGAGTGTTCATACATGTGGCTCCTTTAAATGCATAAAAATTTTTTAATTTAAGGTCATTATATCCATCGATGATGAAGAGGATTCTCTCTGTTGAGTACTGCAGTAACCGTAAGATCTGATCTGATGTTAAACTGCAACTCCTGGTCAGAAGCTCAATCAGGCTCATCTCCTCAGAAACACACATCAGCTCTTCATACTTCAGAAGGAAAACTACATCAAATTCACACCAAACTTTTCCACATGCCCAATCCAACATGATCTTCTGTAACATGAAGGATTTACCACTTCCAGAGTCTCCACTGAGAATCACAGTTTTTGGTATTTTTCCATCACTGCCAGGTCTAAACAGCTGGTCGATTGTGATTTTGTGAGATGTTATTTCTCTATATTTTTGACTCATCCCAATGATTTCTGGTTCAATATAGCGGGCGGCCAGTTCCACAGTTTCATCAGATGAAAGTTTATACTCTGTCACAAACTTAAAACTGTCAATAACAGAGGTCTTGTACTGTTGAATTGTGGTCTGGCGCCCTACAGGAAACATAAAAGTTCATATTAATAGATTTATGAAACAATCAGCAATTATGATTTAATGTCTGTACATTGAGGATAAAAGGTGTCTAAACCTTGTGGTCATGATTTTTATGAAAATGCAGTCTTAAGTGTCCTACCTGCAATTAAGCAAAATAACATTTAAAGGGAGGGTGAGCGATTTCTGAAAAGCTAGCGATAGCAAGCTAACTTTGACATCATAAAATTTTCAGAGCAAACTCAGAGAGCCACACCCCCTTCAATACACATGAATGCGATGCAAATATACAGTCTGACAGGCAAGTAGGACATCAAACCAAACATCTTATGGTCCTCCACCTTCCACAGAAGATAAAAATATATACACATATATTCTGACCACTTCACACAGTGATTGCTGTCAGGATGTGAAGAGACTTTCAACCAGCATAATAAAAAAATGTTCCTTTAAATGACAGTTTTGCTACAGTTTTTGCTTCAATATGTTAAACATATCTTATCAGTTCAGGTAAGACATTTTCATTTTAATTCTGCGCAGTGTAAAGTCTTTAAACAGCATATTAAAACCAGTATAAGAAATAGTGAATGTAATTTATATTATTACTATTCATTTATATTATTATATAATAATAATATAAATTAATAATATGATGATTTTTTATTTTGCACCAAATGTTGCACAAGTGGGATGAAAAATGTTCATTTAAATACAGAAATACTTAGAAGCCAATGATGTTGGTAAATAACTGCTGAAACTAACCAGTCAATCTTGGAGGGTAAAGAGGTGAAGAGTCACCTAAAGATACAGAAGAGAAACAGGATTAAAAAACAACAAATTATCACCAGAGGAATTCTTACAGACCACACATGCGTCTCAATCAGTATCTAGTGAACACGAGTTAGGGCACTGATAAGGGCACTGGCTCACTACACACAGGGACACTGAAGACTCATTTTCTGATGACATCACAATGTACTCGCATTGTAAATCATTACCACTGGTATTTATAAACAACTGGCAGGACAAATCATTTTTAATATTTCATAATTTATATACTCTATAAACTTCTGAAAAGATCTGACATATTTTTTTGTGTAATCTTTACCTAGATGATGAAGTAATTGTGGTTCATGCTTCATCAATGCAGAGAGAAAGGCATATTTAGCTGCATATCCTCTTACATCAAGAACTTCATAAAGTTCTCTCATTTGCTCCTTGTTGGTCTTTGCTCTCTTGATCTGTGACCATGTCTCTTCATTGAGCACGCCCAGTGACAGCAGCTCCTCCACCACTGGCATCACCATGGTAACCATACGTATGAGCTCAGACCTATGGATGTCAACAAACTGCAAATCTAAAGAAGATAAAAAGCACTTATTTCCTTCTGTCTAACACAGTTAGTGCTGTGACGTGAACACACAGGAAAATATAATTAACTGCTGAAACTAACCAGTCAATCTTGGAGGGTAAAGAGGTGAAGAGTGATCTAAAAATACAGAAGAGAAACTGGATTAAAAAACAACAAATTATCACCAGAGGAATTCTTACAGACCACATATGCGTCTCAATCAGTATCTAGTGAACACGAGTTAGGGCACTGATAAGGGCACTGGCTCACTACACACAGGGACACTGAAGACTCATTTTCTGATGACATCACAATGTACTCGCATTGTAAATCATTACCACTGGTATTTATAAACAACTGGCAGGACAAATCATTTTTAATATTTCATAATTTATATACTCTATAAACTTCTGAAAAGATTTGACATTTTTTTTTGTGTAATCTTTACCTAGATGATGAAGTAATTGTGGTTCATGCTTCATCAATGCAGAGAGAAAGGCATATTTAGCTGCATCTCCTCTTACATCAAGAACTTTATAAAGTTCTCTCATTTGCTCCTTGTTGGTCTTTGCTCTCTTGATCTGTGACCATGTCTCTTCATTGAGCACGCCTAGTGACAGCAGCTCCTCCACCACTGGCATCACCATGGTAACCATATGTATGAGCTCAAACCTATGGATGTCAACAAACTGCAAATCTAGAGAAGATAAAAAGCACTTATTTCCTTCTGTCTAACACAGTTAGTGCTGTGACGTGAACACACAGGAAAATATAATTAACTGCTGAAACTAACCAGTCAATCTTGGAGGGTAAAGAGGTGAAGAGTGATTAAAGATACAGAAGAGAAACTGGATTAAAAAACAACAAATTATCACCAGAGGAATTCTTACAGACCACATATGCGTCTCAATCAGTATCTAGTGAACACGAGTTAGGGCACTGATAAGGGCACTGGCTCACTACACAAAGGGACACTGAAGACTCATTTTCTGATGACATCACAATGTACTTGCATTGTAAATCATTACCACTGGTATTTATAAACAACTGGCAGGACAAATCATTTTTAATATTGCATAATTTATATACTCTATAAACTTCTGAAAAGATTTGACATATTTTTGTGTCATCTTTACCTAGATGATGAAGTAATTGTGGTTCATGCTTCATCAATGCAGAGAGAAAGGCATATTTAGCTGCATATCCTCTTACATCAAGAACTTTATAAAGTTCTCTCATTTGCTCCTTGTTGGTCTTTGCTCTCTTGATCTGTGACCATGTCTCTTGATTGAGCACGCCTAGTGACAGCAGCTCCTCCACCACTGGCATCACCATGGTAACCATATGTATGAGCTCAAACCTATGGATGTCAACAAACTGCAAATCTAGAGAAGATAAAAAGCACTTATTTCCTTCTGTCTAACACAGTTAGTGCTGTGACGTGAACACACAGGAAAATATAATTAACTGCTGAAACTAACCAGTCAATCTTGGAGGGTAAAGAGGTGAAGAGTGATCTAAAGATACAGAAGAGAAACTGGATTAAAAAACAACAAATTATCACCAGAGGAATTCTTACAGACCACATATGCGTCTCAATCAGTATCTAGTGAACACGAGTTAGGGCACTGATAAGGGCACTGGCTCACTACACACAGGGACACTGAAGACTCATTTTCTGATGACATCACAATGTACTCGCATTGTAAATCATTACCACTGGTATTTATAAACAACTGGCAGGACAAATCATTTTTAATATTTCATAATTTATATACTCTATAAACTTCTGAAAAGATTTGACATTTTTTTTTGTGTAATCTTTACCTAGATGATGAAGTAATTGTGGTTCATGCTTCATCAATGCAGAGAGAAAGGCATATTTAGCTGCATCTCCTCTTACATCAAGAACTTTATAAAGTTCTCTCATTTGCTCCTTGTTGGTCTTTGCTCTCTTGATCTGTGACCATGTCTCTTCATTGAGCACGCCCAGTGACAGCAGCTCCTCCACCACTGGCATCACCATGGTAACCATATGTATGAGCTCAGACCTATGGATGTCAACAAACTGCAAATCTAGAGAAGAAGATAAAAAGCACTTATTTCCTTCTGTCTAACACAGTTAGTGCTGTGACGTGAACACACAGGAAAATATAATTAACTGCTGAAACTAACCAGTCAATCTTGGAGGGTAAAGAGGTGAAGAGTGATCTAAAGATACAGAAGAGAAACTGGATTAAAAAACAACAAATTATCACCAGAGGAATTCTTACAGACCACATATGCGTCTCAATCAGTATCTAGTGAACACGAGTTAGGGCACTGATAAGGGCACTGGCTCACTACACAAAGGGACACTGAAGACTCATTTTCTGATGACATCACAATGTACTCGCATTGTAAATCATTACCACTGGTATTTATAAACAACTGGCAGGACAAATCATTTTTAATATTGCATAATTTATATACTCTATAAACTTCTGAAAAGATTTGACATATTTTTGTGTCATCTTTACCTAGATGATGAAGTAATTGTGGTTCATGCTTCATCAATGCAGAGAGAAAGGCATATTTAGCTGCATATCCTCTTACATCAAGAACTTTATAAAGTTCTCTCATTTGCTCCTTGTTGGTCTTTGCTCTCTTGATCTGTGACCATGTCTCTTCATTGAGCACGCCTAGTGACAGCAGCTCCTCCACCACTGGCATCACCATGGTAACCATATGTATGAGCTCAAACCTATGGATGTCAACAAACTGCAAATCTAGAGAAGATAAAAAGCACTTATTTCCTTCTGTCTAACACAGTTAGTGCTGTGACGTGAACATACAGGAAAAATATTACGTCTATTTCATGCTTTTAAGTGTTTACTCAAAAAAGCTTGGCATGGGTGAAATTTCTAGGCGATATAATGAATCATTTGTAAGTTATATGTTGCTTGCAAAAAAAAAACAAAAAAAAAAAAACTTTTGAATGGTCATCAATATAGGCCACACATGCATTTCAATCAGTATCTAGTGAACACGAGTTAGGGCACTGATAAGGGCACTGGCTCACTACAGACTGGGACACTGAAGACTCATTTTCTGATGACATGATGATGTACTTGCATTGTAAATCATCACCATTGAGGAATATATATATATATATATAAGTAGTTACAAGTAGCTTATGCAGGTTAAGGAAATCTAAGTTTACTATTATAAACTGCTTGCTAGATAAATTAATACAAAGAGCTGATTAAGCAGACTGTCATATTCCGTGTATGGATTTCACAAGCCATTAAAACTATTTATCGTATTAATAAATGGCACAATTTGGCAGCACACTTTGTAAAGATCAGAAAATGAGAAACAAGAAGTGACATCAGTCATGAAGGGCCATCGCGTTTGTGCTGTTAGTACATGACAACACTCACGTTTGTCTTGTACTTGGCGTACAAAAGGCTTGAATTTCCCTCCGTCACCACCTGATAACATCAAACACAGAACCGGTCAGATGCAGCACCTGCATACATGAGTATACATGAGACAGTTAATACTGTATTAATACTGTACTCCCTTACCCAGGACTTCACAGAGGTGCGCTTCATGTTTTTGCAGCGCATGATAAAAGGCCGTTTTTACTTGGTCTCCTCCAGACTGCAGGGCTTTAGAAAGTTTTCTCATTTTGTCTCTGTTGCTTTTTTCTGCTGTGATCTCTGAGTATAGGTCTTCATCTATCATGTTGTTACGTCGTAAATCGTCCACCAGGGCCATCACTGAAGTGACCCTTTGAATAAGCCATGCGTAGTTCTTATCCACAAACTGAGCCTCTGAAACCAATGAACAAACGCATTATTATAAAACATTATTATAAAGTCACTCTATTTGTCTGTCTTTACTATTATTATTTATTATTATTATTATTTATTATTATTAGAATGTACGCATTCTGAACGTTCTCAGAACATTGGCTAAGGTTCCCTCAAAGTTATTAAAATGTTCTTGCGATAACGTTAGCAAAACGTTTTGAACGCGATATATCGCATGCAGAAACGTTTTGAACGCGATATATCGCATGCAGAAACGTTTTGAACGCGATATATCGCATGCAGAAACGTTTTGAACGCGATATATCGCATGCAGAAACGTTTTGAACGCGATATATCGCATGCAGAAACGTTTTGAACGCGATATATCGTATTAAGAAACGTTTTGAACGCGATATATCGCATGCAGAAACGTTTTGAACGCGATATATCGCATGCAGAAACGTTTTGAGTGGAACGTTTAAAAAACGTTACAGAATTCGTTTGAATAACGTCCTTATAACCAAACAGCGACGTTAATATAATAGGCCCGTACTTTCATAACAACGTTTTAAGTACTTGATGGAAACGTTAGGGAAACGTTATCACAACCTAAACATGTTAGCTGCGATCATCGTAGCGAAAGATCTCGTTTGTAGATTTCTGTCAGGTAAATTAATTAAAAACTAATTAAAACAGCCTCGTACTTTAAATCGTAACACTTAAACACAAGCACATCCGCTCTGTACGAAACATCGTGCTTATCTCTATATAACATAAATGTAACATATATGTAACATTTATATAACCTACATAATGTATGTGCATCACGTACCTGCGCAAGGGAGCCGCTGCTGTAGCTCGGATTCGCTCATTGTTAATCCGGATTTGATCCGTTTGGGTTAATAAACGCTGTCAGTACAGGAAACATTTCCCGCTCAAACGAAAGCGCTTCTGGGCGGAGCTCCGGAAATGCCGGACCGAACAAAACAAACTCACACTCAGTTACAACAGCTGAAAGATAAAAGCTGCTCCTGTAAACTAGATCAAGAATAAAAACTAGAGCAAGACTTAAAACTAGAGCGAGACTAAGAACTAGATCAAGACTAAAAACTAGATCAAGACTCAGAACTAGATCAAGACTAAAAACTAGATGAAGACTAAAAACTAGATCAAGACTCAGAACTAGATCAAGACTAAAAACTAGATGAAGACTAAAAACTAGATCAAGACTCAGAACTAGATCAAGACTAAAAACTAGATGAAGACTAAAAACTAGAGCAAGACTCAGAACTAGATCAAGACTAAAAACTAGATGAAGACTAAAAACTAGATCAAGACTCAGAACTAGATCAAGACTCAGAACTAGATCAAGACTAAAAACTAGATCAAGACTAAAAACTAGGGCAAGACTAAAAACTAGATCAAGACTCAGAACTAGAGCAAGACTAAGAACTAGAGCAAGACTAAGAACTAGAGCAAGACTAAAAACTAGATCAAGCCAAAAAACTAGAGCAAGACTAAAAACTAGAGCAAGACTAAAAACTAGAGCAAGACTCAGAACTAGATCAAGACTAAAAACTAGATCAAGACTCAGAACTAGATCAAGACTAAAAACTAGATCAAGACTAAAAACTAGATCAAGACTCAGAACTAGTGCAAGACTAAGAACTAGAGCAAAACTCAGAACTAGAGCAAGACTCAGAACTAGAGCAAGACTAAAAACTAGATCAAGACTAAAAACTAGATCAAGACTCAGAACTAGATCAAGACTAAAAACTAGAGCAAGACTAAAAACTAGAGCAAGACTAAGAACTAGAGCGAGACTAAGAACTAGAGCGAGACTAAGAACTAGAGCGAGACTAAGAACTAGAGCGAGACTAAGAACTACAGCGAGACTAAAAACTAGAGCGAGACTCAGAACTAGAACGAGACTAAGAACTAGAGCGAGACTAAGAACTAGAGCGAGACTAAGAACTAGAGCGAGACTCAGAACTAGATCAAGACTCAGAACTAGATCAAGACTAAAAACTAGAGCAAGACTAAGAACTAGAGCGAGACTCAGAACTAGAGCGAGACTAAAAACTAGAGCGAGACTCAGAACTAGAGCGAGACTCAGAACTAGATCAAGACTAAAAACTAGATCAAGACTAAAAACTAGAGCAAGACTCAGAACTAGAGCAAGACTAAGAACTAGAGCAAGACTAAGAACTAGAGCAAGACTAAGAACTAGAGCGAGACTCAGAACTAGAGCGAGACTAAGAACTAGAGCGAGACTAAGAACTAGAGCGAGACTAAGAACTAGATCGAGACTAAAAACTAGAGCGAGACTCAGAACTAGAACGAGACTAAGAACTAGAACGAGACTAAGAACTAGAGCGAGACTAAGAACTAGAGCGAGACTAAGAACTAGAGCGAGACTAAGAACTAGAGCGAGACTCAGAACTAGATCGAGACTCAGAACTAGATCGAGACTAAAAACTAGAGCAAGACTAAGAACTAGAGCGAGACTCAGAACTAGAGCGAGACTAAAAACTAGAGCGAGACTCAGAACTAGAGCGAGACTCAGAACTAGAGCGAGACTCAGAACTAGATCAAGACTAAAAACTAGATCAAGACTAAAAACTAGAGCAAGACTCAGAACTAGAGCAAGACTAAGAACTAGAGCAAGACTAAGAACTAGAGCAAGACTAAGAACTAGAGCGAGACTCAGAACTAGAGCGAGACTAAGAACTAGAGCGAGACTAAGAACTAGAGCGAGACTAAGAACTAGAGCAAGACTAAAAACTAGATTGTGACTAAAAAACTAGATCGAGACTTAAAACTAGATTGAGACTTAAAACTAGATCGAGACTAAAACAGGACAGCAGCATTGGTTTCTGTAGTCTCGTGTCCAAGAAAAGACATTTTACTGTATGATTTACTGCCTGTTCATTATCATCGTAATGAGAAAACTCACTTTAAATGACAACGAAACGTAACAAGATTCAATAATACAAATCGACATCATTACAAAACACAGACAACCCATAACAAAGTGCAATTCAAACAAAACAGCGAGATGAGAAACAAGAAGTGCAGGAGCATCGTATCATTTGTGTGAGTTTAACAGCCCCAGATGCACCAATGCCCCAAAACTGAAAAGTTTCTTCTGAAGAGTTTCATTTACAAATGTGAAGCTTTGCTCCAAGCCATCACTGTAAGACACCCTCACACAGACTGCAGAAGGAAAGTGAATCTTTCAAGCAAAAACAGAGAGATGAACCATTTTAAATAGCACTTAATGGATGACATGTACAAAGGCAGGCAGTTTACAAGGACGTCTCCCTTGACAGCTGCACAAACAGCAGCAGTTCTTATAATAATGTCCGTATTTTAGCCGAACGCAAGCATGGATACAGTACTGGAAGCGGGCAGGGGCAGTAAGTGTTTATGCAGGGCTGACGCAGGTTACATCTGAGAGAGGCCACAGTATAGCTGTCATGCCACCGGTGAGACTGTGTTTACAACCACACCTGTGACACTGCCGATCTTATCTGAGTATATGTACTTAGGTAAAGTTAGCACTGATATCTCAGGCATACATTGTGATACAGAAGAGGGGCCCAGAAACACAAAATAAATACATACAACATACAGACAGACTTGCAGCGGAAACACACAGATTTGTTTTTACACAATCCTACAGACATTTATGTAATTTAGGTTTCTCGTTTTACAGACTCTGTGCTCCTGCACTGTGTGTGTTTTCATCTTTTAGTGGCTGGAGCTGGCTCTACGTGGCCTGTGTCCAGAGAGTGACGGTGCGGTCGGCAGAAGAGGACAGGAAAGAGAGGTCGTGTGTATGCCACCTGCACTGGATCACTTTATCAGAATGTTCACCAGCTACAGTCAAGGGCAGCGGTTTCGTCAGGTCCCCTGTAACACACACAATTATCAAAGAAGTTCTTCCTTTAAATCTTGCCCAGAAACTTATTTAACAACACAAATATACAACTTAAGCTACAAATAATAAGTGAATAAAAAGACTGATCAAAGAAATTGTACCGTGTCATACACACATGTATGTTTCCATGCATCAAGTAATTAAAAAATCAAAATAATACAGTAGAATAAAGTTATCTCAACAGGTTTGTTTCCTACACTCAATTCAACACTCTGTGTAAACAGAAACAGGTGAGAGCTCACCTTGCAGGTCAGTGACGATGACCTTAGTGTCGTAGGATCCCGTGAGCAGGTAACGAGCTCCGGGTGAGAAGCGCACTGATCGGACGTCGCTGGAGTGCGGTCGGTAAGTTTGAACCATGCGTCCACCTCTAATGTCATACAACATGCAGGTGCTGTCCTCCTGCCCTGCTGCCAGAAGACGTCCACTCGGGTCGACTGCCACCGATGCCACTGGGCTGCCTGTGACATCACACACAATATAAATCACATGACCAAACATTCAATAAGACACATCATTACACTTGAACAGCACCACTGGTTTGATCCTGGTCTAAGGTGGTCTACAACCTCTGACCAGCTTGGCAAAGATGATCTATCATGTTGATCTCACTAGATTGTAGTCCAGTTGTAAAACTATCTAGACCAGCTTAACATAAATAATTACCATAAAAGATCAGCTTGATACAGCCAGAAAACTAAATCACATTATGAAGAAGGTGGAGGAAGAGGGTGAAGCCCACCTGATCCATGGAAGGCCATCCCCAACACTCTCACACAGCTGGGAACCCGCACATCCCAGAAGCGCACTGTCTTATCCTGAGAGCCGGATGCTATCATCCAGCCCCCCCATGTGTACAGAGACAGGATATGACCTGAGAACACAGACACATCTCACACTGCAGTATTTGTGACTGGCTTTATATAAGGGTGGATGAGATACTTGCATGCCCTTTTCTAACTGGAAGTGGTATGTACTTGGATGTCACTCAGATAATGACAACATTTTCAATGACAACTGTCCCTTTAAATGTACAGGCGCATGTTTGATTTTGTACCTGTGTGCCCACTGAGCGCATGCAGTCCCTGTCCTCTCTGGCAGTTAGTTGTGTAGATGTTACAGTCTCCAGCACCGGCACTGATTAAGATGGCTCCTCCGCTTTCAGGGCCCTCCATAAACGCCAAGTCTCTGATGGTGCCATCATGCATACTGAACTCCAGATCTGGCCCTGAAAGAGAGAAAGAGAGCACACCTGAGATACACCAGAGATACACCTGAAGCCCAGCTGGTCCACTGTGACACTCAAATTCCTGAGATGCATTCGAGATCCTGACATGCACTGTACAGGGTTGTGAAATATATACTTTCTGGGCACTGTACATTAAGATGCTCTGGACAAAATTGTCTGCTTATTGCATATTGTATATGTAGTAAATGTGTGTGAATTTAAATCCACATAATTATCATTACATTTGTACTGAAATTCAAAAGCTCTTTCTGCTTGTAATCGCACCTGTGGCATTGCAGGTTTCAGAATTGAAGGGCAGCACTTTGACGTATTTGTCATTGGACCCGGTAGCCAGTAACTGACCGCAGGGGCTCCAAGCCACGCAATATATAGAGCCTTTGTGATGCTTGTTTCTCTTAAAGCGGACCACTGGAGGTTTGCTCGCACTCAAGCCACTGAGAGAAACACCAAAACAACCACAGAGAAAACGTCACACTCTCATTCCATCTACTACCCAGATAACAGGGAATGTTCTCTAAACGTTGTCTAAAAGTCTTCAAAAGTTCTCTCAAAGTTATCAAAAATGTTCTTGCAGTAATGATAGTAGAACCTTTTTAATGTTATGTATCATATATATCAAAACATTTTTCCTTAGTAGTCAGTGGAATGTCTCAAATTGAAAAAATGTTTGAATAACGTTCTTATAACCAAACAATAACTTTTATAACAATAAAACAATAACAACCAACATCTAAAAATCTAGACATTTTGAATGTTCGTAAAACTTGTTTTTGTTACTTAATGGAACCTAAAATTGTTAGGCTGGGTACTGGGTACACAAATACATTCCATCATTAATCAGACATTTAGAGAGTTCCCACACATTTGACCAATTTCCTTCAATGACTTACAGATATGGATATGTGTCTTTCAAAAACCCTTTATAGTGACTACATGCACGCAAAGCAATTTCTAGATGATTTCAGCGCTGATCATAGTTCTGAATGTTTTAACTTTTAGACTGTACTCATCCTCATGACTTTATCAGACCTGCAAATGACTGTTTTCAAAAATTCAGGATGCCAGGTTTGAAGATTCTGATTCTCTACAAACACAATTAGCTGCTGCATTTTGAGGAATTAGGCACCTGTTCATGTCACACTCATCAACAATGTGCTTCATTAGAACCATCAAGCAGGTTTTACTGCAGCATGTGGCAGCTGACCTCGTGTCCAGTGTATCAGGGTAGGCGCACACACGCAGCGTCTTCGAGTTAGAGCCGATGGCGTATAACGTTCCCGTGGGGTGGAAGGCCACAGCCCGCACCGCCTGTGTGTCCTCCAGGGTGTTCACCATCACAAACTTACCTTTAGACTTCTCTTTCTGAAACACACACATATAAACACACACTCAGCACTAGAGAAGGTTTGTTTGCGGATAACACCAAACAGCCACATGATAACGTCATTTAATCTACAATAATCCCAGAAGAAATGCATTATAATGTATTATTCCTTTTACTTGTGTTTGCTTATGTTAATAATGTTTACATACAGGATCTTTTATGCATGAGAACAAGCAAAAGACAGAAAGAGAGAGCATGTGCTTCAGTGAAATGTACATGGTTATACAGCATCAGATGATGCAGATTTGTGTGTGTGTGTGTGTGTGTGTGTGTGTGTGAGTGTTTCAGAAAGGGGCACTGTACCTCAAGGCCTTTACAACGTGTCAAGCCGCTGTCATTGACTTCAATCTTATTTCTCTGAGTGCTGCAGGAGAAAGAAAACTATTCTTAAGACCCTCATACTCTGATGTAATGTGAACCCAACCAGTAGTAGTCACCAGAGAACATCAGCAGCATAGTTAACGGATTTACTTGATAATTTAAAATTAAATAATGGAATTATCTAACAGAAAAAGTTTACCACCCCATTTCAGAAAGCTCTCTGTGCTGCTAACACAGCGCTCTACCAGCGGAGCTACAGGAACAGGAATATGGTTGATTTTTCACCACTTAGCAATATCTTTATATCAAGTGCATACATTGGGTTTGTTTCACTTACACAATCAGGCAACAAAGAACACAAGTACTAACACCAAATCCTGAGTATCAATAAAAACGCTTGTGACCTCTGGGGCAGCACAGGGGACTGGCTGGCCGGAGGGAAAGCTGTCTGCCCAGCTGATCTCTGTGGGGTGCTGGTGACCAGGTCAATGGCTCCTCCACCTGCTCCCTGTGTCTGTGGAGCGGCTGAAGCACTGCTGTTATTACTGGCTCCATTACACTGCTGAGAGAGAGCCTGCACCTCCTCTCCCAAACCATCCATTCCAACATTCAGCTCCTCCAGCCTCTGAATAGACCTGCACACACACACACACACAAAATAACTTCAGCAGCTTTAGAGAAGAGGTGTGAAACACACGGTCTGTGGAGAAGTCCAATCCAGCCTACAGGATGAACATAAAATGTGTTTGACGTTTCTGCTTTAATTTAATCTCTTCTCTCAGCCTCAGCTGGCATGAGCTTTACTGGCCTTCTGATGTATCCTGTGCACAGAAATGCAGGAGCTTTCTCCAATCTAACTGCTTTTATGTAGTTTCTGCAGGTCACATTTCCTCCATTTTTATCAGAAACAAAGCTGTGCCTACTCAGGTGCAAAATTTGTGTTTCAAAGCAAGAACTAGATGCTGACAAGGATCTGACAAAATCCTTTCATTACACTAAAAGTTACTCAGGGACATGAAACTAATAAATAATACTCTGCAAAAATGTAAACGGCATATTCTGCATTATATTCTGAGTTAAATATCTGTCTAACAGAGAAACCTTTTTCATTCATGTTGGAATATGCATGAATGCACAGCACAGTTTCAAAACCTCCCTTTGTTATGATTATGTATTAGAATTTCGCTGTAACCACAGCAACAAAATCCAGTATCTGACTTCTGACCGTTGGATGTGATGGGGTGGTCATGTACAACATGGCTGACCTGGAAAGGAAGGTCTCTGTAAGATTGTGCTTGGCAGTGGTCAGAGCCTCGTGTTGCTGGACTCCGCCCTCTCGCAGCATCTGCTGATAGAGTTCCCGCTGCTGCTGCTTCTGTTCTAGATGCTGCTGCACGCGCAGACGCTGGCGGTAAAACTCCTGAAACTGCTCTGTGGAGTCACACAGCTGCGCAGGCAAACAACAACACAGAGACAAAGATGTTTTTACCTCCAATATATACGTGTAAACATATGCATTTATTAGACTTACAGTTCATTACAGAATATGTTTTATCAGTATGTGTGTTCTCTGAGAATAGAACCCACAACCTCTGCCCTGCTAATGCAATCCTCTACCAGCTGAGCTATAGCAACACTGGAGAGATACGTTTTGTAATTTTACACTATCAAGCAGGATGGCTATCAAGCAGGATGGAGTGATGTGATAAACAACTCACACTTCATTTAATATTCTTTATTACTTTATATTCATTATGACTGACTGCTTATTTGATTCACGCCTTCATGTATAGTTTAAAGTTAAGGTTATGTTTTAACAATGATATTTTAATATCATTATTGTTTAATTGAATCATGATATTTCACTGCTAATGGTTATCAGCTGCTTAATTTGTTGGTATTGTAAGAATCTGGTGTGGGCAGGAGGATTTCTTGCAAGGCCTGTAAATTAAGCCTTAACACCGCAAGGAGATAAACAGATTATAACAGATTACTGTTTCATGGATTAAATATGCAGTCAGGAAATAAACAGTAATTGTGATGTATGAGCTCATCAGTTTGACTCACTTTGGGAGGAACCCAAAACATATCTAACTGCAAACTCAGGTCACACATACAAACTCCTAACCCACTCACAACACATGACAAACTTCTTACAAGTTTGAAATTATTGTCTTGAAATAGTAACATAACAGATTTTACTTTATACAGTATAGTGGCACCAATTTTCTTTTTTCTTCAATCTAGGGTTTTTGATGTAATTTATGTTATGATGTATTAGTCACACCTACTTTTTGAGTTATTCTATAAGCTTTACTTATTTATTTTAATAAATTAGATTCCTGCAGTCACAAGGAACATAAAATATCTCATCTTGTAAAATATATCATTGAATTTTCTGTAAAACCACAGGTTTTCATACAGAATCAAAGACAGTAAGTGTCTATGTTATAATTATCCTGTGTGTGTGTTTGTGTGTGTTTTTGTCTGTGTGTGTTTGTGTGTGTGTTTTCACAAAGAAACGGAAGTTGGGTGGGTTTCCTGAACCTACAAGTGCTGTTTTGGCTGAAGTGTTTGTGTGTATGTGAAACAGGGCAGACAGAGCAGAGGGAAAGCATGAAGCTGACTGGCATTAAACATTCCCAGAATTCCAGTTACAGACCCTATTTGGCACTATTTGTTATCATTCTACAGGCAAATTGTGGAACTCAACATTCTAGAACCTTTTTAACAACGAACTTCCCACAAACACATGCTTAGCAACTGAAGACTGGCGACAGCCAATCGAAGTCCTCTGCAAGTACATAGTGGTGAATTTGAAGCAGTGCCAAAGATTGTCAGATATTACTGACCCTGCTGGTTATGAGGGAGGCAACTGGCCGAGACCACACATGCAGAAATCTAACGCTAACACAGACAGAATTAGTTACAAAGCGTAAATAAAAAAAGCCGGCAGAAATAAGCACATCACTAAATATGATCAATAACTGCAACTCAAGTGATAAACTATATATCTGTAACATTTTAACATCTGTATTGAGTGTTATACCTCAGCAACTTCAGAATAAATTTGGGACATAATTTTGTTCAATGAAAATAAAAATACTATTAATAAAAAATCAGAAGTTCCTCAAATAAGGTGATATATTAATAGCTTTAATAATCACTGGAGTACCTCGTTCGTCTCTGCAGAAGCGGGTGCTGTGGAGTCCTGACCTGGGGCAGAGGCCGGGCGAGAGTTTAGAGGACCAGGTGAACTCATCATTTTATCAGATGGCGTCTCAGTTCTGGAGCTGCATCACCAGAGAGTCCACATTATTGTTTCAGACAGACACCTGTGTGTGGTTATTTTTTTCTGAAGAGACTCTGCACCCCACCCAAGAACATTAAAGACCCAAGAATCTTAACCACGCAGAAGCACATATTTTCACAGGGTGTTTAAAACAATAACACAATTATATCTAATTAAATTTGTTAATCTGAGGGCTCACTATAATTCTTATTTTATCTTCATGAAAAGCTTCTAGTCAGATGTTCAGGTGTACATCAGGTGATATTTACCTCTCGGGTGACTCCTCAAAGATGCTGTGACATCCTGAGTTCTCCAACATGACACTCCGGTTCACGTGCTGAAAGTTAGCAAACGAATGTGACATGGGTGAGGTTTTCCCTCTGTTTGTTCCTGCTGCTCTCTTCTCCTGCCCAGAGAGGCCGTAAGACAAGCCGTCCAGTGCCGGGTTCAGAGAGCGGCACATGTAGGTGTCTGCGGACTGCGGGCGGCGCAGGGGCGAGGCTGGGTACGGGGACAGCTTGCTGATGAGTGGAGTGAGGAGGTCAGCGTAAGCAGCCTTGGCAGGTTTCACGAGTCGATCTACGTGGATGTTGAGCATCTTCTGCTCAAAGGCACAGGAGAAGACGCTAGGTGACACGTTCTGGAGCCAAGAGAGCATGCTCAGGTCGAGATCATCACAACCGTTCCCACACAACATGTCCATACCCAGAAGAACCTCGCTCTCCGTGATCTCCTCTCCGGTGGCTTTGCTCTGGCAGAATTCCACGCAGCACTCGTACAGAACGCCTTTGATGAGAAGCTGGAACAGACGGTTGGAGCTGGCGCGGAACCCGGCCTCGCTCAGCTTCCGATCGGCGGGAATGAACTCTGCCACCATGCCGCAGGCCTCCTCGAAACACTGCACGCGTGCCGTACTGGGGTTCCAGTCCTTAAACTCAGCGTGGCTGGTGAGGCGGGGCAGGGTCAGGAGAAGACAGAGCTTACTGTAGTCCTCTTTAGATGGACAAAACTCTTCCAGAGCATGGAGACACTTCACAGCTTCCTGCATGGTCAGCTCCAACTGAACAGAACAACAAAAACATTACATTTCGCTACAGGTTATTGCTTATATAGCTGTGTATGTGTGACAGGTAAAAATCATGAAATCTTAAACACAGAATGAGTAAGAGGCTTCAGAACTATTTGCAACCAAAATCTTTTCTGAATCTCTCACAGTGGGACCAAATCTCTTACATACAAAAACAGTGCCTTGGTATTACCATGTTTTTTTGGATATGGTACCATGATAATACCATGTAAACACTGTGAATACGATTTCACCATTCCACAGTGGATATACTGCTTTCTTTTACTTCTCACATAATTAAAATAAAAAATTTAAAAAGACTAATTTTACCACCTAATTAAAAGTTGTAGAATGTGAGATAGAAAGCAGCCACATCATAACAGACAAAATGAATCGGCGACGGTGTTGCCACTTACATGCTGTGGCTCATCTTCAGCAGACATGGCATTGTTGACACACAACGCTTCCAGAAACTTCTGCTTTAGAACAATGTAGCGGAACCTGAGAGGAGAACATGTACAGTAGAAATACAGAACTACTGTAACAGCGTCTGGGCCTACTGAAATGTGTTCATTAATTGTAATTAATGTTTTATATTATTACAAATTACTATCAGGAAAACCCCTAAAAATGAGGGTTTAAGATCAAAATGATAAAATTGTAAAGAGTAATTAAGGCCTTCAACACACACACACTTCCGTAGTCAGTTCTGGAAAGACTGTGAGCTGATCTCTGACCTTTTCTTGTCAAATTTATCCAGACACTGGAGGGGCTGAATGAACTGCAACACCTCGTCCCACTGTCCATCTAGTATGAGCTGTCTGTGGGACAGAGAGAGAGAAAGAACTGAACAAACTATCTAAATTGAAACGTTTGGCTAGCCACTTTGACTTTTATAGCATATTTCAGTCTCACTGACACTTCAGACTAATTTAGGGTACACTAACAAAAACACTGCGGTACATGCATACAGTTATCACTTATTTTACTGTGGTGTCAAAGCATGTACCACCTTATACAATGACAGTAACACGGAAACCACTTTCTCATACGATTATTCACAGAAACATTTCCCCTGAAAACATTATTATTATTATTCATATTATTTACAAGAATTTTTGTTGTGAAACATTAAGCATTCAGCTGTCCTAAACTTTGCATCAAAAACAGCAAAATCCACAAATCTCAGCCCAAATTCTTTTCAAACTTTGGAAATCTGTTAAGATCTGATCAATGGGCTATATCCATTATTTAAAGTCCTACAGATTCAGCTCAAGTAAGATAAGTTCTTAGGATCAAAGGGGCAAACGAGAGCATTTTTAGTCATGAAAACTGGCACAGATCTGATCTGTCCCTCAGAGCCAGACACAGACCTTCTCCTGCTCTGTTTGTCTTGAGGTGACTCGACCTCAGCATCAGGTGTGAGTGGTACCTGAGGAACAGCATGTCATCCGAGTACAGGCCGTTGATGACCCCGCTCTCCTTCTCCAGAGCTAGCATGCTAATGTGCAACTTGCGTGAGTTCAGGAAGTCCAGAATCACCTTGATGATCTCCACCTCCTTCACGTTTATGATCTCCTCAGCCGTCATGGTGGCAAACTGTCAGAGGAAAAGAGCACAAAGAACATATTTAGCAGATACTTTTATAAAAACAACAACAACAGAAAGATCATTTATTACAGGCAAATATACAGAATGTTTGCCGAAAGCAACCTCAGGTTTAGTGCTTTGTCCCACTGACTAATAGTGGATGGTTAGCCTGTAGGGTTCGAACCAGGACCAGCACGCAGGTTAACTTCAAGAAGTCGGGACACATTTATTGGTCCAATGGGACAAAAATATTAATGACCCTAGTGGGCCCAGACCCAGAACATCCCAGCTGTCCTCCCTGATGCTGACCAAAATGGTTCTGAACAACAACCTTTATTTTTATTTTATCTTTAACCGCTGCCCGAGAGAGGGATTCAACAGATGGAACAAACTGTGTGTAAATTTGCTCTTCAGTGTAAACGCACCTCACCTCAATGTGTTTACATCAGGACTGGGTTTCAAACTTTAAAACAATGCAGCAATACAAAGCCTTTTGTCTACATATCAGGAATGTTTCATCACTAGACAATGAGACAATGCATTGTTTAAAGACTGAACATAACTGCTTACTGTGAACACCCATCATATTAAAATATTAAGCACGTAAACAACACCAGCATGGGAGGAGTCACATCATCACATCACATCATCACATCATCTCATCACATCACATCACATCACCACATCATCTCATCACATCACATCATCACATCACATCTCATCTCATCTCATCACATCACATCACATCACATCATCACATCACATCACATCACATCATCACATTACATCATCACATCACATCATCACATCACATCATCACATCATCACATCATCACATCACATCATCACATCATCACATCACATCACATCATCACATCATCACATCACCACATCACATCATCACATCACATCATCACATCACATCACATCACATCACATCACATCATCACATCATCACATCACATCATACACATCACATCACATCATCACATCATCACATCACATCACATCATCACATCATCACATCATCACATCATCACCACATCACATCATCATCATCACATCACATCACATCATCACATTACATCATCACATCATCACATCACAGTGCAGATCTCACTGTATCAGCTGATCATTGTGTTTGCTGATCACATACATACATACATACATACATACATACATATATACATACATACATACATACATACATACATATATACATACATACATACATACATACATACATACATACATACATACATACATACATACATACATATATACATACATACATACATACTAATACATACATACATATATACATACATACATATATACATACATACATACATACATACTATATACATACATACATATATACATACATACATACATATATACATACATACATATATACATACATACATATATACATACATACATACATACATACATACATACATACATACATATATACATACATACATATATACATACATACATATATACATACATATATACATACATATATACATACATACATATATACATACATACATATATACATACATACATATATACATACATACATATATACATACATATATACATACATACATATATACATACATATATATATACATACATACATACATACATACATACATATATACATACATACATACATATATACATACATACATACATACATATATGTTTGTGCATATAAATGGATAAATAGAGCAGAATAAATGCAACAGTAATAGCCCAGGACATCTGGTCAGATCTTGACCCACTAAGGCTCCACTAACTCCAGACCTTCACCATGGCACACAGATCTGCTCTCTCAGGTCCTGCTGTAGACCCTCAGGCTCCTCCTTCAGAACCGGCACATCCCACCAGACCCGCCCGACCCCGCGGCTTCACCCGGCACCGGCGCCCGGCACCGGCGCCCGGCCTCAGTCTCACCTGATGCTCTCTACACAGTCCGCTGGTCGGATGCTGTCTACACAGTCCGCTGGTCGGATGCTCTCTACACAGTCCGCTGGCCCGATGCTCTCTACACAGTCCGCTGGTCGGATGCTCTCTACACAGTCCGCTGGTCGGATGCTCTCTACACAGTCCGCTGGTCGGATGCTCTCTACACAGTCCGCTGGTCGGATGCTCTCTACACAGTCCGCTGGTCGGATGCTCTCTACACAGTCCGCTGGTCGGATGCTCTCTACACAGTCCGCTGGTCGGATGCTCTCTACACAGTCCGCTGGTCGGATGCTCTTCCGGCGGTCCGGGTTCGTGTTGTCGCAGGCGCTTTGCTGGTTGTCAAGCACACGCACGCGTCCTCTGCGCGCTCCACCAATCCGCGCGCACGCACACGGACGCGCGCACGCAACCCCCCGCCCGCCCGCCCCGCAGGAAAACAGATATATCAGGTTTAATACACAGTGCGTGTTTTTTAATGGTTATTGTGAAAACATTTAGAGCTCCAGTGACACGAATAGAAACATGGTGAGATAACACACACAGAATGTAAAGCTGAAACAAAAACCGACAAACAATCAATTTATGATGCATAATTCATGTCAGTGTTTAAAACACTTAGGGTAAGGGTTATTCTTTAATTAAAATGCCTGTCAGCCAAAACAACATGATGGACACATTAATATGTTATCTGAAAAGTCATTAAATGTGTTAAAGCCTACAATGCATGTTAAATGTTAGATGTGTATTCATAGATATTCATACACAGGTCAAGCAGTCTTTGAACATATATCTTTATACGTAAAATTAGATCAAAACAGAGGCAATGACTGATCAAATAATCAACGAGTTGTACACTGAAGCGTGTGATGAACAAACACAGAGGACGTAACCTGGACAAGGATTAAACAGCACATAGAAATGAAGGAGTCTCAGCTTTCTTCTGCTCTTGATAGCTATTCCCCAGACTCACACCTCTTAAACATCCTTTCCTATACAAAATATGCTTAGTATGAAAAACTCTCTGTACAGAATCACAAAGTTCAAACAATGATATACTTCACTTTGTAAAAATAACAAATATCTTTCCTTTCTTTTGACCAGACAGCAGCCCTCCAATATGTCCTGCTCCTTAAAATGCACTTTATAATTTAATTAAAAAAGAGAGTTACCACATCATTTGGCAATAATATGCACCATCTCTAGCTTCATTATATGATATTCAGTAACTGTTTACTCTTATTCATATATACTCAAACAGCCAGTTTAATCTGACCAAAGATTAAACTAAAATGCGTGTTTCAAACATACATGATACCGACATATTTTGGGCTGTGATACTACAAGTGAAAGCGATAAATCTAGGAATGTATCTAGAAGTTCACTTTGTAGGAGTTATCTTGCATAAACTACGTTTAGCTCAGCTCACACATACGTTCCTCCAGACTAGAGCATAAGTTCTGTGATGTGCAACATATCTTACCCAAAATACAAACAAACTCAGACATTAAAATAACAGAGTCGGTTTCTGAGGTTCCAGCAAAAAAATGAAAGATTTCATCAGCTTCTTGCCCTTCAGAAGTTTAAGTGCAGTATGTCCCTAAACGTCTTATACATCAAAACAAATGAAGCATCGACTTCATGAGTGCAGTAACTGCGCTGTAAGCACACTGTAGCATGTGAGACGCGACAACACAAGCATAAAGCCACAAAAGTGTGACACATCTCAAACAAAGACATGAAAGCATGTCAGTTAATGCTGCAAACACACACACACAGCAAATAATGTGTGTGTGTATTGTGTAAAACAGGGTCTCAGAATTTGCCACATATAAACACATCAAACGAAACCTGCAAAAGTATGTTCTTTACATTCAGCTGGTGCATCACTCGGCAGGATCAGACATCCGCCTCCTTTTGAGGAGTTTTTTGGGTGTGTTTTGTTTTGTTCTGCCAGAGGTCCTTGGAGATGGAGTCCTCAGAATGGTTCAGGTCAGCAGCAGGGTTGGAAGAAAATGGGTCATGAAGGAAAAATGCGCTGCTGCCAGATGGGGGCTGCAGGTAGTTGTGGGGTCGCTCAGAGTCGTGGATGATCTTCAAGGTTTCTTCTATACTAGGAGTACAAGGCTGAAGACAGTGGTCACATGGAGGGTTGCAGTCACACGCCCAATACACCATTTGAATTCCTGAAACATGGAATATTCATTCAGTGAAAGTCAGTAAGCTTTCAAGATGAAAATTATTATCTTCATATTTCTTTTTTTACAGTATATAGACAAAAGGGTAACAAAAGGGTCAGCTGATAAGAAAGACATTGAACACTGATATTGAAAAACGCGAAAAAATGTCAGAGACATGGCCTGGTAGTCCAACACATTGAGCTCTGGTTGAGTCCAGCTTGCAACTTCCTACAATCACTCATTCATCTGAGTCCCAAACTAAAAAAGAATATCTATGGAAAATCACCAGAGAAAGTGTCTTTATTCTAGAAACCGCCACATAGAAAGTGTTTGTAAATACTGAAAAACCAGATGTGCAGGACACAGATTGCTCTTCATTGTGCTGAAGCATCTGGGAAATCTCCATATACATAAAAGACGTGACACATAAAAGAGAAACAAAACATAATTTCTACTGGTAAGGCAGCTTATACTGTCACTGTTTACTGTAATACAAAAGTCTCTTTACTGTAATACAAAAACTCCAAGACCCAGTAATAATGCTGTACAGTACAGAGAGTTACAGGGCTTAATGCAGCTGTTAAGCTCTACCTTGATGCTGTGGGAGGCATGCAGCATGTCTTAAGTGACAGCAGCTGCTCAGGTTTTCCTGGATCAGCTGATGATTGTCAGCCAATGACATTGTTTCTTTCACACAGATGCCTGTAAGGGGAGGGGACGTACCACACAACAACCAACAGCATTATGAGTTTATCTGAGGGGGTGGTTACAGAACACAAGCAGAAGCCAATGGTGGTTTAGGAATGCCTGTGGGGGCGGGATCAGAATGTGTGATGTCATAGGCAGAATGGTTTGATG
This sequence comes from Chromobotia macracanthus, assembly GCA_036877525.1. Taxonomy (NCBI): domain Eukaryota; kingdom Metazoa; phylum Chordata; class Actinopteri; order Cypriniformes; family Botiidae; genus Chromobotia; species Chromobotia macracanthus. The sequence goes on from JAZGTH010000038.1 coordinate 3,771,046, forward strand.
TTTGAAGAACTGCTCTACTGTTCTCTTTCAAACTCTCCTCCTCTCTCTCTCTTCCCCCCTTTTATTTCTTTCTTCCGACCTTATACAGCATTGTTCAGCTCTCTCTGTGTCTCTGCTCTTTCTTTTTCTTCTCATTCCCAAAAGGTATGGTTAAGATTATGCAAATTTGTGTAGTCATTTACTGTATGGTAATGATATATTGAATATGAGTGTCCAGTCTAGTCTAAATGTAGTCTAAACTAAATTCATTAGACTTCTTTATTAGACTGAACCGCATGATAAAGACAAAAAGCAGGTGGCACTTCAGAGTTCTCTGTCCTGAACTGGCCCTGTTGATTACAAACACAGCTCAGTCACTACAACAGCAGCATTGTTAAACGAGAAACGCATCATAACCCCAGCGACAAGATACACGCACATTTTTTTCCATTTTCCATTTATACCTTATATGGGATGGAAAACGTTTCAATACACCTTCTATAACCAAGTATAGGCTAAGCAAAACCAACTTAGACAATTTAATACAATTATTAATATACATCATTTTGAATATGCACACATTACATATACTTATGGCTGTGTACGACTGGGAGGGGGTATCAAGTAAGTATAAGCTCATAGCAGTGCAAAAGCAGATGTTAGAATAAGAGGTCTGACATAGCTGTGGGGGGAATTGGGGTGAGGTTACAAGACTGGAACTGAAACCAGAAACCGACTGCATGTTTTCAGAGAGCGTCTAAAAATGAGCAAGACACACGATTCCAGGAAATTATAACAGAAGAATTGAAAAATCAGAAAAACAGAAAATCAGCACCCAGTATTTCAACAGCTGAAAACAAAGAATCACATTGTAAGTATTACTGAAGTTTTTCTGATGTACCTGATATAGAATGATGTGCTTATGCAAATACTTACACATACACATACTTACACAACAACATTTATAAAAGATTTTGCATTTAGTTGTAGAACAGATGCATTTTCTATGTGCATTAATGTACTTATTACGCTAAAACTGAGCTACGACTGAAATTTGTGTCTTTTAAACTGTCAAAACTCTTGGAGTTTGAGGGAGCTTTGCACAGACTCACAGGAAACAGACGACCACGCCTGACTCTTTTATACTTTTATGCATTAAAGTGTGTTTCAATAAAATTGAAATTGTACTGCATATAAAGCAGGACTACTTTTACCACCTTAGTGTGGTCAATTCTTTTAACAACTTCCAAGCCAATTAATAAATAATTTGTGGTTTCAGACTCAAAATATGAATGAAATCTTCTCACCCTTTGTGCTGTGCTTCTGCTGTATCTCTGACTCTCTGTTATTGAGCCACAAGATGTTGAAGATGTTCATTTACCTGCAGTGGAAAATAAACACACTCAGAACTAGAATGCACTCAATAGCACAAATAAACGTGTATTTACACAAGATTATGCTCTGAATCTATAATCAACATTGACAGATTCTGTGCATGTTCCAGAAACCATAAACATGCTTTTCTTCATAACTGCCAAAGTATTTTAAAGCTGCTATAACGTTTTGTGTAATAAAATTAAAAAAACAGGCAAATGACAAAAGTACATGACAGATTAGTAGTGAAATTGAACTGAAATTAATAATTCCTTCACATTTGTGCAATTCCAAACATTTGGTTGTTATAGGGCTGGACATTAACAGGGGCTTGGGGCAAAATGCCACTGAAATGATCAAAAAAGCCCCCCAAATGCCCCCCAAAAAATTTTTGCAGCAGAACCCTTGCACTGAACTCGCACTCTGTTACTGATCATTTCAGATCATTTTCCAGAACAGTCACTCGACTTACGTCAGTAGCTATTCCCTTCCTCTAAGTCTTACTGAAAAACACCTCATAAAAACACCTCAAACACCTAAAACATCTTATGATGCTTTAATTATATATTATTCATCAAAGCGATCCACCAAAAATGAAAAATCTTCCATCATTTAGTCAAACTAGAGTTGCAAAGGGCTCTTTCAGCAGGGAAGTGTTTGGAGTGCTTATGGCAGCTGGACAGAAGTTTCTCCTCATTTCGAGAGGCAGTAGCAAAAACGCTTCATTCAGTAAAACCTCAAATGTAAACACTCAACAAAATACAGCAAAGTTAATTCAGGTACTGCTGTGGTATTCCGTTACCTATACATGAACCCTCACTTTGAAATCACTTTTGAAATAAATTACTTTTTTTTGGGAAATAAGCACCTCTGCCCTGTTAGCAGACAGTCAGTTTGGTTAACATGGGAGAGGTGAAAGCATGAAATAATATTATAATCAGACAGAACTGCACCAATAACACTCTTATTTCTTTGTTGTTTGTTTTTCAGAAGATCAACTAGCTGTCAAAAACAGCTCAAACAGCCCAATTAGACAAACAAGATTAAGTGGATAACATCTTTACAGGAGCATCCCAGCAGAAACACCTTCACAAGCACCCCTAAAGAAAAGCAAATAATGGAGTCATCACGGCCACAGCAGTCATGTAGTCTCTTTCCATTTGATCAGAGCTCTGCTTCTCATTGCTACATTGAAAACTACACGTTACCACCAGAGACTGGACCGGGCAACCTGATCGATCCAGTTCACGAGTACAAGTTCATGGGCAGAACTGATGATGTTCATGTGATGAAGAAGAAGTTCAATAAAGAAGTGTTTCGTTTTGCAGCTGGCTGCATGAACGCTCGCACAAATGGAACCATTCACTTTGGTGTAGCAGATTCCAGAAGTTCTGAATATGCTCATGGTGAGATCATTGGGGTCAGAACTGAAAAGAGGGACATCATCATTGATCACTTTAATCAGGGCATTAAATGCTTTGAAAACCACACAGATGAAGCGAAGGCCTGCATCAGACAGCCCCGCTTTGTAGAAGTGCTGAGCTCTGATGGCCAGTTATCTGGTAAATATGTTATAGAGGTGGATGTTGTTCCATCACACAGTGTAGTTCAGGGTAAACAGTTTTTTATAAAAAATGAAAAAGAAAACAATTCAAAGAAAGAGGATAATTTTAAAGAACACTCACTGTTCATGAGAGACGGAGCTGCAACACCAGATATCTATCATCCTAAAAATCCAAATGAGACGTTTTCTAAAATAGCTCACATTACTGATCTGGACAAACTGAGATGGGAGGCAGAAAACAGACCTAAAAGTGAAAGATCATCAAACCAAGGGGAAAAGCTGAAGAACCTGATGACTTTTGGAGGAAACCGTCTTGGTCATTATGACTACTACATCATTGTAACCAACAAAAGCCACCCTGAACAACTCCAGCATCTTCAGTTCATGACAACATTGAGACTTTTTTGTGTGCTGGACTTTGATTCAAATTCCGCAGTAAGTGGATCCTGTCATAACTATAGAAAAGATCGAATTGCAAATCTTCACAAACCAAGCCAATTCCTTGGGGATGCAAGAACTGTTGCAAATAATCTCAACTTAAACAAACAAACCTGTTGGGTATTTTGCAATGGCGGAGAATCTGAATTGGACATACCACTAAAACCAACCGACTGGTTTACTAACAAAGCAGAAGAAGTGCAAGCTATGATCTCATTCCTCTGCAATCCTTTCATTCTTCAAAGAAGCAAACTGTTAGTCGTTTTCCTTCTTCTCTCCACAGTTGAAGCCTCGTATGATCCAATGATAGACACTTACATGCAATTTCATAAGCATGTTGGGGGTACACACATTTTAAGCATCTGCTCTACAAATGCTTCCTTTCAAAAATGGAAGGATTTCATTCAAGCCAGATGTAAGTATGACATTAGTTCGCAGAGTATATATGACCTGGAGCTCAGTGAAATTAATGGAACAATACTGAAACTTGGACAGAACAAGAAAAAGAGACTTCCATCCACTGGAAAAAGTTCAGTGGTTCTCCACGAGAGAGATGAAGACATCATGACTTCACTTGATGTCCTGTGTGAAAATGAATGTGAAAACATATATGATGAGAGCAGTGCAGAATTTGAAGAATTCAAGATTACAACAGAGTCTGAGTTCTACAGAGGAGGTAAAGTGAAATGGTGGAACTTCTATTTCTCAGAGCTACCTACAGCAAAGCCCTTTATAAAACGTGACAAATACACATTACTTGAAGACAAAATCAGATCTCAGGCCACAAATTCTAGAAACACTTGTGTCATGGTGAATCTTTTTCATCAGCCAGGCTGTGGTGGCACCACCATGGCCATGCATGTGATGTGGAACCTACGAAAAGAATTCAGATGTGCTGTGTTAAAAGACAACACAGTTTCAAAAGAAGAAGTAGCACAACATGTTGCTCATTTGATTAAGTGTGGGAAAAATGAGCAGTCTTTCAAAACACCAGTTCTTCTGTTAGTGGAGGATGCAGAAGAAACAGAGAATACACAAGAACTCCAGTACTCTTTGAGGAAAATCACAGGTGAAACAGGAGCAGTGGTCATCATCCTAAACTGCATACGTACAAATCTTCCAGAAGTCAGATACAGGGAAAGTGTTATTGACAGTGTGTATATTAAAGCGACACTAACTGACAATGAAAAACGTGCTTTTGAAGAGAAGCTTAAAGAACTTCAGGAAATAAAGCCTTTAACAACTGAAAACTTCTACAGCTTCACAATCCTGAAGTCCAGCTTTGATCCAGAATATGTCACAAATGTTGCCTCCAACATTCTGAAAGATTTCCAAGCTGAGACTAAACAAGCACAACTTTTCCTTATACTGGCTTTAGTAAATTCTTATGTGACTAAACCAGCAATCCCAGACTTTTTATGTGCAGATTTCCTGGGTATTGAGCGTGCATTGTGGGGAAGGGAATCTGTGCTGGAGAAAATGAAGCCTTACTCATGTCTGCTGATTGAATTTAAGGCAGAAGAATATGGTGGATTCAACGCAATTAGTTTTGTTCATCAGTATCTTGCAACTGAATGTCTCAAACAACTAGAAGAGACACATAACTGCTCCAAGGCTGACATAGTGCTTGACATGCTGCACGGTGATCTATTCAAAACCTTTGTAGGGGCGCGTGTGTTTGTGAATTTAATGCAAAGAATGCTGGTCTGTCAGGAAGACACCCTGTTTATGCCTTTGAAAGATGACATCACAAAAGAGGATGGTCCAAACAAAATTAGAGAAATCGTTACTGCTGCATTGAAGGTCAGCGAAATTTTTGAAAAGTATAGATAAAATAAAGTTTAGTTAATATGTTAAGCTCTAACAAGAAGTTACATCCAGAATGAAAAGATCATTGCTATAAAGCTGATACATATGATCTGTAATCGAAACAACTGAAAACAAAAATCACCTGCTGGCAAATACACAAACACACAAAAGATCACAGCAAAATCTATGGAGGACTTCAATAAGCTTTTAAAAGAGATTTTGCATAATGTTGGCACACAGCATCAATCTACAGAGCCTTTCCATCTTACCAAATTTTACTCTGGCTGACAGCATGAATATAAGGACTTATGTTGATAAACTCAGAAGTTAAGCAAGAAAACATCTCTCCCATATGTACAGAATGAGACACACACTTCTTTCTGGGAACTTCTGATCTACAGAGGCTGGTGCCAAAAGTTTCCCTCACCATGTCTATCAGCAGTGTGACAGATCGCAATGTTATCTGGCAAACAGCAGACATCTTTAAGGAACCCTCGATTAAAAAAGCTTCTCAGAGGGAATGTAACAACTGAACAAGGTGAGGTCTTTACAGGGCACAGAAATCTTCAAATCCCGCTGAGTCCTGCTTCCCTGGGTGGAGTGAGAAGTGGCCACAGCCGTGACAGTGTCCTTCTACATTGGTAGTATCTGAAATGGCAAAAGAACACTTCTGTTAAAAGCAAATATCTAATCTAGATTTGTTCACTTGCTTTCTGTTAGATTATTTAGTTCCCCGCACTAATGAATATAGTCAACACCCCTTAAGGGTTAATGAGTTTTGACATCTCTTTTCTAATGACATATACTCTGTCGCATAAGGAAGTCTGGAAGACATCCTGAAGCTGTTGTTTCCAATCGTATATGGTACTAAAATGTAACCCAGCTATTTGATTGCTTGATACAGATTTAGGTGCATCTTGTTCTGTTCTATATAATCTGCTTCTGTTGAGGAAATAAAGGAGCTTGATTCAGCCACACTCTGGTGTCTGTGTCTCTTGCTCCCAGAGCTCTGCTGAAGGTTCCTCCTCACGACATCCAATTCATCTGGTATTGAAGAAAATAGATGATACAAACACAGCAAACTAAATTATATTCTTACACTTTCATAATAGGTGAATTTTTTGTAGATTATTCTATGGGGTCTTCAGGTCACACTGAAACTTTAGCTACACAAATTACATTTCAAGGCGCAGTTTATCGAGCCGAGTTTGTGTTGTGTGATCATTGTGAGTTTGAGCAGCATGTTTACACTCCTGCACGAGGGTCAGTTCACTCAGAAATGAAAATTAATTTTCTCACCACCACGTTGTTCCAAAAACTGAATTAATTTGCGTTGATTTGAATGAATTACTTTTTTATTGTAAATACTCCTATTGAATGGATGTGTTAAACTGACACAGATTAGACACAGAGAATGTAGGTTTGTGTTAAAACGTGGTCCATTTTAAAATGCTACTGCCTGTTTAAACACATTACAGCACCTTCAGAGCTATGAGTGGAAGAGCAGACATGGAACAACCCCTTCCAGTCTTAGGACCCCTGTTTACAGAAGTGCTGTCCTGGAAGAATGCCTGACCAAAACTCCATATTGTTTTCTCCTTAGTCTATTTTAGCAGGGGTGAATCATTTCATGTGTATTTGTAGAATAGGCTAGGTCAATTCTAATGTGATTATGCTCAAATTTCCAGCTAAAATTGCATCAATGTCAATCATGCTCCCCATTGATACAACATCAGATCAAACTGAGGACTAAAATACAAATCTTTTCTTAAAGAAAACATTAGCTTAAAATTAGAAAAGGGGCTTCTTACTTTACCAATATGTCCTTAAAATGAACAAATAACAGTTTAATCCAAAGAGGTCAATCAGTTTAGCTTTTCAACACCCCTAAATGATAAAGATTCAGATTGCTGCATGAATCAAACACACACACACCTCATTGTGACTAGCCATGCAGTGTGTGAAGGTTTGTGTTTGTTTGCTGCTTCATTCAGATGCTGTTTTGAAGTGATTTTCTGTAACTCTGTATTACGGGTTAATCACAGTCTGACCGCCTCAAATAAACTGAAGAATATACTGCAAATAAACTGGAAGAATTCTGACAACTAAAGCTACTGAATGTTTTTGTATTGAGACGAGTACAGGTAAAGTCAGATTTAAAATGTTTTGTTGCAAGCCAGATTCAAACATGCACCCACATGAGCACAGCTCACTCTGAATCATAGCGGGCCGAAGCTCTGACTAAGCCTGACTTTCTAAATGTTACCGAGTAAAGTGTTATCCAATCTAAGAAAACATAATACAATTTAATTTTTTAATGTTTACACTAATTTCACATTGTCACTGGAGATTCACAGACTCCGCGTCGCCCTCTAGCGGACACACTGCGGTGCTTCATCCGGATCAAATACAGTCAGTAGAGCGCAAACAGCTGAACTGCATTTCTATCAGACTTTCATCAGACTGTCTGATTTCATTGTGATGTCGGTTTTGTGTTTGATGGAAACTGGAATAGAAAACGTTTAAGGCACAACTAACACTGAACTCAACAAATCAATCAAGGGATGAACTTCATTTAAGGCCTGACAGTAAATTACAGTAAATGTCCTGCGTTGTTGTGTTTTTACCGCTAGATGGAAACATTTCCTAAACGTTTGAATAGCAACACAGTAAAAACTACCCTCTACTCTCTTTCTTTCTGTCGTTTATGAAACTGTACACTATTTATCAGATCTTTTACTCTGTGATCATGGAGCAACTACATTGTGTTTCTGAGCACATCTGAAAAAAGTCAAAAGGAGCTTAAAGTTTCAGCCAGCTGAGATTTTGTGAAATGTAAATAAGGAAGCGTTGCATTAATGTGCTTGACATAAACAGACTTAGTTTTGCTGAACATTGTGACTTTATAACACGTTTCTGTTTGCCTGATCTTTTTCTTTTATTGTGTTCAGTGACGTCTTAGTAAGTAAATGAAGTCACTCCTAAACATTCAAAGAATGTTTGATTATTCACATGACGTTCGATTCAGAGTGTGAGCCATTATCATGCCAAATGCTTCCAGACTCATCCGAGTCCCAAACACATACGCACAATGTGCTTTCATATTTCATACAAAGATGCCTTTACGCAAACACAACACAAGCAGTGTGTTATCCACTGACCCCCACCCCGATGCCCCCTACACACCCTCACACATAAGCCGGTCCTCATGAAGAACCACACAGAGGGCAAGCGCTCCTGTCTGTATGTCTGTGTATGCAGTGGTGCTCTTTGCTCTGAGCTTCCAGACTGCTTGCATATATTTGACCCATCTGACGTCAGCACCCTTGTGCTGTTATCACAGATACTCCCCAGTTTGCCTCCAGCAGCTTTACTTTAATAAAAGCCCTGTTACAGTTTACAACAGAGAAGGGGTTCATTTCAGACAGTCACTGATTCACAGCTTTCTCCTGCCAGTCTTTCATCCATCATATAATTACATATTGAGATATGTATAAACACAGATAAGGGTTAATCTGTGAAACATGTTGGAAATAAAAAGAAGGAATAAGAAATGGTGTTTTTTTTAAATAAACCATTTTGTGAGCCATATAGAGATATATGTAAAGTAACACATAGTGAGTCATATGAAAGTAACACATTCATTCAGTTTGTTTTTTATCACTTTGTGCTTTTATTGTCATTCTTATTGTATCGATGTTTTGAATGTTTAAATTGTTTTGTGCGTTCTTCTTCCATCCTGTTTTTCGCTGATCTGTGAAGCACTTTGAGCAATATAACACAACACTTTATACGGCATAAGTGTATAATAGCACAGAGGCCACATTTCATCTGTGTTAAAAAGAGCAGCAGAGAATGAAGGCAAGAGAGAATACAGACAGACGGGCTCACTCCTGTGCCTGGGTCAGCGTGGGTATTTTTTAACACACACAGACTTCAAGGCTGTAGTTAGAGGGTGGGGTTATGCTGGGCTGTGCTTCCCCCACTGGCAGCAGAAACCTGTATTTATCTGAATACAGTCCAGAGGAGAGTCTGGTCCATATATGCCCTAAAGTTGATCTTCTCTTAAACGCTGTGACACAGAAACCTCTCTGAGTTTTGGCATATTTTGATTTGTATACAAGTAACAGTACAAGACTCCATCATCTTCTAAAAGCTCCACTAACCCCAGCTAACATGGAACGTTCTCAGAATGATGGCTAACATTCTTTAAAAATTAGTTCAAAGTTATCAAAAACGTTCTTCCAGTAATGTTAGTTGAACTTTTTATCATACATACATAAACATTATTCTTGAGAAGTTAGTAGAATGTTTTTAAAAGTTACAGAATTAAGAAACCTGGTCCCAGAGGTCACTGTCCTGCAGTATTTAACTCACATCTGTCTGTAATTTTAGAGTAACCCTGAAGACTTTGATTAGCTGGTTCATGTTTGTTAAATGAAAGCTGAAGCTTAACTTTGAGCCGAATTGGACATTTCAGGAGTAATGTTAACCATCAAGAGGAACCTGCAGAGGAATCTGTGTGGAGCAGTTGTGTCAGCTTTAATGAGATGATCTCATACTGTTTGATAGAAAACGTCCCGTCAGAGCTTCTTACCTTCATATGTGTTCAAAATGTTAATCTTACAACCTTTGTTTACACAGCATACATGCAGTGTGTATGTGTGAAAATGTCTAAATGACTTCTGGATTTCTGCTGTCTACTTCTGGATGTGTCTTTTTCTGCATGCAGAAATAGTAAATGTAGTTTTACTTGCTAATTAAAAGTTCTGTTGTGTTTATTACAATTTGTGTTGCTCCAGTTCTGCTAGCACGTTATATGGCCTGTATTTTCTCTGAATTTCTCCCTGCTCCTCTCATAAACTGTATGAAATGGCTGAGCATAACGCATGAACAGGCTGTTATCCTAGTGAGTAATGAATAATGAATATTACTTTATGAATGGTTCTGTTCTGTGACCCCCTTTACACTCATTCTGTCTTGCAGTTTTTCAGGGGAAGCGTTCGCATGTGCTTTTCATTTAGACTGCATACAGGAAGTGGGTATGGCCACAGTTTTTGTCATTGTTTTGGAAGTGTTTAGGAAACATTCACTATCATTCCTAACAAGTGAATCTACTGTGCGTTTAAGCGCCACTCGAATTTAATGAAGCTGTTTACTCGTGCATAAACACACTCATTTTGTTGTACAATCCCTCGAGTCAGGATGCAGGATTTAGTCTCAGCCTGCACGACAGAGAGTTGAGAATGACATGCAACTTCATGTAAACTCACTGTGACCCTGCAAATGTACTATACACAGACTCTCAGAGATCCAACCTGCCGGAGATACTGAACATGGCCCACAACCAAGATGCCTGAATGAGATCCAATATATACCCCAGGAAACTGACCAGAGACCTTGCACAAATGTATTAACATATGTACTTCATCACAAATGTTTCTTTAAGAATGTCTAGAAACAGAAATAATAGTGTTAAGCCAATGTCCTACTGTGTCTCACGTCCTGAATAACCAGTACAAACCATGATACAGAGTTAAACAGATTCTCTTGCTTGTGCTGTGTTGTTTCTGTGTATTGACTTCTCAGGTACAGGCATGTGACTTCAGTTTGTCTGCTATGAAATGTTGCTGAGTTTTGTGTGAAAAGCTGAAGCCAGTGAGCAGATCAGCACTCGGTGCAAACCATTTAGCAGCAGCACGCACATACAGAAGACTCCACCGACAGCATTTAACTCAAGCATTCAGTAAATACCACAGCAAACCTTCGTCCTTCTGCTTGTGTGAGCTCCTGTGTGTTTCCTCACTGATGAAGCTGCTGCTTCTCTTCTCTCATCCTCAGCATTCTGCTTACATTTCTGCCTTAAATAGTCAGATGTGTAGCGACCGAACCAAAATCTGTTTACATGACAGAGACTGTGCTGAGAAGCGAACAAAAATCTGATTGTAGATCAGCACTTTAACTGTGAGAAACTTTGTGAAATGTAGAGAAACTGATTTACCGGAAATTATGGACCAAAATACTGGTATGGCAAATGTACAGTGTATAACCAAAACACACTGCATGGAATCCCACAATGCAATGTGCTTATTATTAGAGATTATTAGAGAACACTCATAGAAGACATGATGAGGTCATAAGACAACAGTGTTGTATACTTTTGCAGAATTCAATTTGAAACAAGCATTGAGAGAGATGGATATAAGAAGAAATTTAAAGTGGGCACATTCATGATGAGTGTATACACTCATGTAAGTTACGTATGTTGCTCCGGGATGGCATTCAAGCCTGCTGGCTGTTTTGAGCTGTTTATATAAGTGCAAACTGTCTGTTATAATTATTGTCAGTCCACACAGGCACAGATCACGCACACATGTCACTTCCTGTTTGCCCACCTCTGAGCCTCCCCCGTAAGCTTCATAGTTCCTGGACCAAACAACACAGTATAACTGCAGAGGTCATCTCATTACCAAAGAAATGAAACTCATTTACCAGCACCTGAATGTTCATCTCAACCTGTGTTTAACATTCACATTCAGGTTAAGGCAGAGCATAATGCTTTCTCCGTTTAAAAGAAACATTGTTAATAGATGTTCTGTCATCTGGAACCACACAATCCATACTAAACATCTTATGTTCCATAAGGCTTAATAAGTTTCACACCCTTGCAAAACACTCCTTCACATTAAAACCTTTTTATTTTGTAACTAAGCCTTGTCAAGCCAACATTCAAAGTTCTGACAAACTAATTTAATTCTCTTCTTCTCCACTACTGTAAACGTACTTTCAGCTATTAATAGCCGGAACAATTCTGTTGTTCTGCGACATGCATCACATCCCATAATTCTCAAACAAGCACACTCAGCGAACTGTGATTCCGATGCATACAAACCTATCAGCAGCAGCACTGGCTACACTCCCCATGTACCGTCATAACAGATACTGTGTGAGCATTGGTCAGTTCTGTGACGATGGTTCAGCCAATCAGCTGCGAGTCTTTTGTATGAAACAATCCCAAGCTTACAAATCCATTGTGAAAGACTTCAGGCTCTATACAGGCACAGTGAAGCAGACTGCGTTCAACTGTCCTTCCAGAAAAAGTTCAACTAAAGTCATTTTAAGGTGAAGCTGCTTAACACAGCAGACCCTCACAAAGAACCATCTGAGGTCACTTTAGCACCACAGAGAAAACAGTGATGAACATACATGTGTGTAAGAACATCAAGATTTTTATAATGACATTCATTTCTAGTGATTCTTGTGGAATATGCAGTGTGCATCAAACAAACATACAAAACATATTGGGGCCTTCAGAACAATGTATAAATGTCATTAATCTCAACCAAGAAACGTTTTATTGTAAAAAGAAACACTTTTGAAATAAGCATCTCAAATGTTCGGATTTTCAGGTCTGTTAGGATGTGTTGAAAAACAACACACAGGTTCATTATCCCTTTGAAACTCATCGCACGGCAGCAGAAAAAGCTACATCATTCTTCCAATGTTTATTATAGGATAGACCTTTAACAAAGACTAAAAGTATCTAAAGTGAACAGACAATATATACAGACATCAAATAAAACAGTTCAATGGGATATATTAATGTTACAAACACTCTAGGATTATAAATGAGCCACAACCAAAGAACCAAAGACTCACCCTTTTTTATTAATACAAAGAACACACAAGATCTACCACCAAATGCAGGAAACAAAAGGGCTATACAGAACTACAAAATAACAGTCTGCAAAATAAAAGCACGAGGGGTCACTATAGATGAAACCATGTATTATAGTTGATCTACAAGGAGACCTCTTTGAGAGACCCTGTGTGTGTGCCTCAAGGCACCTTTTAAAGCCGCAGTTACAGGAGCGGCTCAAGGAAACTAAACTGAGTAATGTTTAGGTATGTATGTGATTTAGCGGCAGATTTCTTTTCAAGCAAAGGATTTGTTAATACAGTCATGATTCATGAAACCTGTCTGTCCATCTGGAATGACAAAAAATAGTGACAGACTAGAGTAAAATCTAGCCAAATAAGTGCTTGTACTTTTGGCCACATTTTGAAGCAGACTAGATAGGCATTCAATTTTTATAACATTAATGTGGGGGAAATGTGATTTTTTTTACGGCATAAGCATTCCACCAGGGCCCATTTTAAAAATGTTTTTAGTTAATGTCCGTGAAGGGTGCAATCCTGCCATTTATTTTTAAAATAGGCCTAAATTATGCAGCGACAACATGGCATTAGTCACAGCGTGATCACCATTATAAAGCCTCTTGACTGCATTGTGAGCATTGATTCAAACAAGAATGAAAGGCGTCGGAAAAAGAAGCATGATGCAAAGAGAAATGCGTCTGTGATGTTAGATGTGCAGTAAGAGAATATGCATGGCTGAGCATGTAGGCCAAGCCAACAACAATGCAGAATAACTCCCCCAGCAGACAGTCAGTCGCCTGCCCGCGTCTCATCCGCATGTCGTGCTGCAAGCTTACATCGTTGCGACAGGCTCGGCCCCTGAATCATGAGTGGACATGCAGCTATCAGCACCGATGCAAAGACGCATGGATCTTAACAACGGTCCAATGAAGCTTACATTTAAATGAAAACAAAAAAATGAAACAAAAAATGACTTTTAAACATTTTATACAAAAAGTAGGCTACCCTTCATAAGCAAGGTCACACAACTTCCAAGTGTAGTCACAGAAGAAACACCCAGCTACAAATTTTAGCCGCATAAGACTTTTTATTGTTTATTACTATGATGATTATTATAATCATTTGTTATTTTTATTTTCCAGGAGCCAATATGTCCCTGGTCAGTGTGACCCTCAAAGCAAGGTGTGGGGTGTGCAAACTGTCTGTGTTTAATCTGGCTCTGTCTGGACATAATCGTAATACAAAATCAAAACAGATCCTCTGATCCAGGATTTGTGGAAGCACGATGGTTTCTCATTGAAAGAGGCCCTGACGCAGCTGAGTTTCACATGAAGCAGCCACTTCCTCCTGATGGCTCAGAATGTCCTTCCTCTGTTTATGCTCCTAGCTAACAGTCACAGTTGCATAACAGTTTCATCAGTAACCGTCAGTCACCCTGACTGCATCAGACTCACTGCATCAGACTCACTGCTCTAACAACACACCATCATTCAGCCCATGTCATTAGAACACCAACTTCAGCTGATAGTCATTGCAGAACTATTGTGACAACAGTAAAGCACAGCTGATGCATTATGGGTAGGGTGGAAATTTTGAAGTTAAATATTAACCCAAGCCAAGTTTCATAAGCAGTAAAAGTGAGATTTATGTTTTCTGTTCCCTGTGGACCAAATATTTGCCCTAGAAGAGTAAAAATTGTAATCATGTACTGTACATTGTGGGGAATAAATTATGTCCATAACGAAATCATCTTAATAAACATACAACATCATAATGATTTAATTAAAATATAAACATGCAGCTAGGGACAGAAACTGTCTTATAGGCCAGCGTAAAAATGTGTGTTTCACAGCAGATTCTGTTCTCATTCCTGAGTTTCGTCTTATATGAGATGCGGGATGGCAGCACACATGCGCTTATGTTTACACTCATAGGAAGATATAATGCTACTATTATTGGATACTTTACCTCTTTCCAATTATGAAAATTGTGATGCATCAGAACTCCAAACACAAACATGGTTCTCTGAAGCATTTATTCTGACGTGAGCTATTGGTTACAACAGTGGGAGGTTAGGGACCTCTCTCCACGTTAAAACCTAATCACTCCAATTAGCACACATCTGCCCTCACTCAGGGGTGTCAGTAATCATCCAGTCATTCTGAGATCCCGCACAGCAAGATTTCCATGCTAATAGTATTTGTGCTCTGTGATCTATAGGAATTCTGCCCTCGTAATCTGGAAAATAATCTAGAAAGCATAACATTGATCACTGAAATCTGTCGTTTCTACAGTACAGTGTGTGCTGATTTTGTGAAGTGAGTGTGTACTACGGCTGTAGCTTTGTTAAAGCTCACACACAAATTTGCACTCACTGTTTGTTTGGCACCGATCTGCTTAAATTACTGGCTTTGGTAGGTTGCTATGGTAATCAAGTGTAGCAGATCAGATTTCCACTCGCGGTGATGGTGACAAAAAGGGTAACAATCGTTCTGATCACACACACTGTTAAAATCAGTTCAGGATTTAAATTATACACCATCAACTTAAACTGATTCACAAACGGCATCAGAACTGATCCAGCACTGATTTGCAAAATCCGCATTTAAGAGTTTATATAGACAAACCATGATCCATTTTGTAAATACATTACTGGGGATGTCAACAGAATGGCTTAATTATTCACCAGCAGTGAGACTGTTTTGAAATGCCTCTTGGCATTTTTGCTAATAATGGAATCATGGGTATGCAAGTTTTTCTCAATTCATGGTGTGCTCTCTTCACTGCAGTGTCAGGCAGATAGCTGTGAAAATATCCTGCCTAAATTTAGCAATAAGTTCCAGCACTGAATGCCATCCCAGTGAAATGTTTTACCCACGTGAACATCTATGTCACATCACCATGGAGACAACAGAATCCAGCATCCGCCGCACAAACCTGCAACACTTTCATTAGGGATTATCCTTTAAGGCGAGAGAATTTATCAGCCCTGCAAATAACTGCTGAACACAGTGTGTGTCTGTGTGTGTGTGTATGAGTGTGTGTCTGTGTGTGTGTGTCTGTGTGTGTGTGTGTGTGTGTGTATGAGTGTGTGTCTGTGTGTGTGTGTATGAGTGTGTGTCTGTGTGTGTGTCTGTGTGTGTGTGTGTGTGTGTATGAGTGTGTGTGTGTGTGTGTGTGTGTGTGTGTGTGTGTGTATGAGTGTGTGTCTGTGTGTGTGTGTATGAGTGTGTGTCTGTGTGTGTGTGTATATGAGTGTGTGTCTGTGTGTGTGTGTATGTGTGTGTGTCTGTGTGTGTGTGTCTGTGTGTGTGTGTATGAGTGTGGTTGTGTGTGTGTGTGTGTATGAGTGTGTGTCTGTGTGTGTGTGTCTGTGTGTATGAGTGTGTGTCTGTGTGTCTCTGTGTGTGTGTATGAGTGTGTGTCTGTGTGTGTTTGTGTCTGTGTGTGTGTCTGTGTGTGTCTCTCTCTGTGTATGTGTGTGTGTGTGTGTATGAGTGTGTGTCTGTGTGTGTGTGTGTCTCTCTCTGTGTATGTGTGTGTGTGTGTGTATGAGTGTGTGTGTGTGTGTGTGTGTGTGTGTGTCTCTGTGTGTGTGTGTGTGTGTATGAGTGTGTGTCTGTGTGTGTGTCTGGTGTCTGTGTGTGTGTGCTCACAAAGAGGCGAGAGAGAGAAAAGAGAGAGCGAGATAAATTTTCTATCACACTGTCTAGCATGTCTGTAAATTGTGGTTTCAATAATCAACATACTAACATATTACATACTAACAGAAACATGCTCTGCACTGTGAGAGAACGTCAGATGAACCGTCTCATCTCAAGAACGTATCTTTTGTCACAATTCTGTCTTTTCTACCAAAACAGTAAAATGTTTAAAATGTGAGGCTTTATAGTTGACTTAATAAAGAGCTTAAGTAATCAGTGTTTCAGCAGTGGTTTATTTTTAAGTTTAGTAACCTGCGTTTAAAATGTTTGTTCCTGATACCTTTGAGTAGTGATGCTGGTTTCACAAATAATGACTGACTTCTGCAGCTCTATTCTGAGAGATTTTCTTCTGTAAATAATTCACCAAAATGTGTCACAGAGCACTTCAGCAGAACTATCACAAAGACAGCAGCTATGGTAACATCCCTCGTCGTTGTGTTTTGGATCTTGTGGAGCCAGTTGTCAACTAAAACTGTATCCCAGATGATGCTCAAAAACATGCATTAATGAAACTGTGTAAAGATGCTTGAATGTGTCCTTCTGCTGCCCTGACCGGACAAAGACAAGCGAGTTAAACCTGCTCCCACAGCAATGCTCTCACTCCTCTTCAGATGTGTGAATGCAGAGAGCAGATCAGATCCAGTATCATATGCCTGCTGTGAGACAAAGAACATGCAAAATGCATGCAGAACATCATACTTACATGACATTACATCAGCCACACTGTTTTGCACTTTATGAAATATGAATTAAACACACAGAATGAGGCTCTTTCACTGTGATGTCTTTTAAAGAGTCTCTCAGTCTTCATGTCCTCCAGCAGACCCCACCCCAGACTCACTTCTCTCCGTCCCCACACGACACACACGCGTCCTCCTCTAACCGGAGGAGGACTCCGCATTAAACAGCTTCACACTCCGCCAATCTCAAAGCGCAGCGGTGGGGCGACCTACATCTCGGCGGCCAATCGTGCGTGTTATAGTTCTCCATATGACACTGGATCACTGAAACCGGGCGCAACCGCGGCGAGTCCGCGGCGACCGGCGCAGCTCCAGCCCGCCGGAGGACCCGTCAAATCACGCAAACGCGGTGCGAGGACTGTCGTTGTGTACCCCGTTTCTGACGACGTGAGACGAACAGCCGGTACGTAATTCCCACTTTTGCTGTAAAGGCTGTAAAGGGTGTAAAGGCTGTAAAGGGTGTAAAGGCTGTAAAGGGTGTAAAGGTTGTAAAGGCTGTAAAGGGTGTAAAGGTTGTAAAGGCTGTAAAGGTTGTAAAGGCTGTAAAGGGTGTAAAGGCTGTAAAGGGTGTAAAGGTTGTAAAGGCTGTAAAGGTTGTAAAGGGTGTAAAGGGTGTAAAGGGTGTAAAGGCTGTAAAGGGTGTAAAGGGTGTAAAGGCTGTAAAGGGTGTAAAGGCTGTAAAGGTTGTAAAGGCTGTAAAGGGTGTAAAGGGTGTAAAGGCTGTAAAGGTTGTAAAGGCTGTAAAGGGTGTAAAGGGTGTAAAGGCTGTAAAGGTTGTAAAGGCTGTAAAGGTTGTAAAGGCTGTAAAGGCTGTAAAGGTTGTAAAGGCTGTAAAGGTTGTAAAGGCTGTAAAGGTTGTAAAGGTGGCAGCCCGTGTTGGCAAAATCAGGGTGAGAGGCTTCAATTGCACACAAAACGGGAACCAAAACGCTCGAGTGCACAGCGGGAGCATCATTTTAACAATAAAGGAAACATAATGTTTCTTCGATTAATGAGATGCTTTTATTGGCTTTTATTGTTGTAAACCTTTCTCTTTGCTCGAGAAGAAACCTTTATCGTCGCAATTTTAATAACAGTTAAGTTAAAAGTAGGTGTTGCACAGTATATGGTGCAGCTGTTGGGTATGTAGTTTAGTTGCTGTTGTAGTTACAGTGGATGGATGTTTAAAAGCCACTTATAACGTGTAATATTATATCTGTGTGATGTTATATTATATCTGTGTGATGTTATATTATATCTAAACCAGTGATTTCTCTGTGATCCGCTGTCTGTATGTCATTTTAACGCGTTCATTGGTTGTTACTGCAGCATAAGTGTCTGATGAAAGTGGTGATATAATAAGACATCTGGAATAATTGGCTTTATGTTTTATTGTAATGGACAGGGAGCATGTACAGTTGTATTTCAGATGAATGTATGTGTATGTAGGTTAGGGGACAGGGTATGGAGAGCACAGGCTCCGCCGTGCACTCTTGGCACCTGATGAGTGAACACAATCATTAATGTGTCCGTAGATCCACATTAGTGAGTAAACTGTGAACTGAGTTAGTTTAGTTCTCTGCATTTTACCATAGCTTAAATATTTGTAAACGATATAGTTATAAATATTTCATTATAACTTTCACACTCGGGGTGAATCTGTTGACTGTGCTGGTTTAGGAACAGTGTGTTGATCACTGAAAGCTGTCTGGACTTGACAGGATCCAGATGTGTCTGCACTGTCCGGTGCGCAGTGAGAAAAAGTCACGGAAAGCCGAGACAGATCCAGACTGTAACACACATCTCCACCTTCTCTGTCTGTCTCCTGCTGAACCCCACCGGGTTACTTCTGTCTGCAGAGACACCTGAACGCCAGACATCTGATGTAATACAATGATCAGACCCAAACAGACAGCAAGAATCAGACAGGCTGCCCATCCTTACATGCAACTGATCTGAACTGTAGTGTAATAAGCCAACTGACCCCCAAAAGTAGTATCTGAATACATTTAAAATGGATAAGAATTGTTTCATTAAAGGATAAATAAAAATCAAGGCAGTAACACGTTTGACCACAAGAGCTATTAATGTGGAAAAGAAAAATGCTTTTGTTTGAATGTTCTATGAACTGAATGTATTGATGTACGGCCGTGTTCTCTGTTCTTATTATGTGATTGATTAGTCAATACGCCTTGTGTATCTATTTCCATTATAACTTTAATGAAACATTTTTTAACATTACATTTTACAAAACATTACACCATTACAAAAATGTTACTTTTAATTGTTAGTGGAACATTTTAAAAAAGTTCAAAAAACGTTGGTATAACCAAGCAATAGCGTTAATACAATGTCAAAAAAACTGGCCATTATGAACATTCCTAGAATATTCAAAACAACATTTATAAAGTTTTTGTTACTTAATTGTAATGTTATGGAAATGTTCTTACAATGTAAAATTGTTACCTGGGATGTAGTAGTCTACCAATGATCACCTCATGTGAATTTAACAGGGATGATGTTTTGTTCATTTTCAAATGGACACCGGCCACATATATGTTGAACAGTCAGTCTGGAGGCCCAGCACATCTCAGATGTGAGATGTAGGTGCGAAGAAAGTAGATTTTGAAGACCTACAATTGATGTTTTAAGAATGCGTGTGGTTTAGTGTACAGCAAAAAACATAACCAAATTACTTACAATACAATGCAATACAATACAGTCTCCATATGGTAGTGTTTAATAACAGCATAGTTATTTCTCCAGAACTCCAAGAACTCTTAAATGAGTGAAAACAATTGACTGTTCTTCAAGCTAAAAATGAGGCTTTGTTCAGAGGTGTAGTGGTCAGCAACATAAATGTGATATTTTTAATGAACAGTGTAAACCAGTCACCATTCAGACAAAAGTGAGGGCAGCTCTAAACTCCAGAGAATGATAAGAGGGGCTGAGGGGAGTCGCACCCTTTCCAGGTCAAATGAAAACCCAATACACACACACACACACTTCTGTATGTGTTTGTGGTATTTTAAGGGGAAATAATTCCAAATTGTCTGTACTTCAAAGTAATATTCGTACCTTCTATCAGAGGAACTAAAATTATCAGAAGCACCTCAGGGGAAATGTGACAGCAGAAGCTAAAATGCTTTCAAGTTTTTCATCAAACACTTTATCTGAGGGAGCATGTGTGCTCACATATGTAGACACCATCTCAAGCGTCTGAGTTTCAGGGGATGTGCCAGCTACACTGTAATCTTTGCTGGGGAGGGTATGGTGTGATGTATTATTGAAGCCCCACCGTACTGTGTTGTGTGTCATTACCACAGAGAGATCAGCACAGGGAGGTTAATGAGCCAATCTGCATAAACTTTGTCCCCATCTGGAGTGTTGGGTGATGTGGGGCAACACTCCAGTGTTTCTGCCTCTTCACCACCAACAACCCTTGATGTAGCAAATGATTCATGCTAACAATCTCTCTGCTCTTACTTACAAAACTGTGAGTGTAAGAATGTAAGTTTAGGCTTCCCAGAGCACGACTGCGGTTGGTTGGTAAGCAGTCCAGGTTTAAAAAACATTGTTAAAATAGCTTTAAAATAGCTTTATCTGGAGCTAGATTTGGTGTGTATCTGATGTCTGAAAACACTACATTGCAAACTTTAGTTTAAGGTGGACAGTTGTGAACATCATAGTTGTTAACTTATCGTTTTGTCAAATGCGGTTTGATTTTAGTCTAGTTTAGATTTTTTTTCACTTACACGTCAGCTGACAGTTGAGGTTCTGCTTTCACATTCAATAGCTTCTGGTGATTTACTGTCAAAAGCATCTTGTGAAGTTTAGATGGGAAGTGTGTGCATTTACAAATTATCTCTAAAGATCCTAAAATTGCTTCAAAAACATTCACCACCGATCTTCAAGACGTTTATTAACAGCTGTGTGGAATAATGAGGGTTTTCAAGCTGTAACAGTGCTTGGTCGTACTATCTTTCAGTAGTTTTTAGACTGAAACAGTGGTGATCTGTGCAAGACTCAACATTGCTACATTTATTCTCTGGCTGAGGTAAGAAACACTGGTGAAAGTGATTTCAGCTCTTCAGTAGTGTTAGACTGAAACGCCATTTTCTTTGGAAACCAATTAAAAGCCACTGTTCAGACTGAAACTGTGTTGAAAACTCTTTCTGAATCTGCTGACTGTAGACTGTGCCATGTGTTTAAACCACAGACATCTTGCACAGCAGTTTCTCAAGAGAACGTCTCAAAAAAATTAAAAAACCCATAAATGCGGCCATAGAAATGCAATAGATTGTTTAAAAAAAAACCTGAATGCCTACAAATGAAACTGCAAGATTGCTTTTTACATGTTTGTATTAAACTTCTGTATTGCTGGCTGTAATCTGCTGTGGCCTGCTGTGTATGTGCTGCAGACTCACACACACACACACACACACACACTCACGTTTATCACATATGGAGACATTCCAGAGAATTTTATTGTTTTAATACACAGCTAGTTATAAACACTATAACCTAACCCACAGTATAGCCTAACAGAAAACATTCTGCATTTTTACATTTGAAAAAACTATTTACTATATTTACGTAGTGTTTTTACAAATGAAGACGTCCCCAAAATGAGGTTCTTCTCAGATTTGTCAGGTCTTGGTGACTTTTGAGTACAGTTTTGTCCCCAGTATATGGTTAAGTAAACACACACTCTTAAAGCTTGCTGCGTCCTTCTGGAGTGTCTATGGAATAAACAGAAAGCAACTATTCTTTTTATTCCCTCTCAACTCTCACTTCCAGAAGACCCACCCAGCCAGTCTAAACCATTAGAACATTATGGTTTTTCTCCTCTCATTACCCATAATGCTCTAAACCCCACTGGGCGCAGTGTGGGACCCCACTGCTGTAGGATGCACAAGCAATGAGCCGTTTATTTCTCTTTATTTTTTCCTTTTTGTTCTCTCGCTTTTCCTTTTTTACTCGCTACCCCTCTCTGTGTGAAAAATGAGCTCAAACTGTTTGCGAGTTTAATTTATTTTGAATATGTCAAGGAGAAAAAAAAGCTGTTTTGTTCATTTAGTCTGCCTGGAGATGAAATTACAGAATTGCATATTTAGTTATTTGGATGTTTTTATGGTAATGTTGGGGCGTAGGGGTTTACTTATTAATTCGTTCTGCTTTGGTTTTTTTTTTAATTTTCACTTTTCAAATGCAGAAAAACATTTTATGATCTTGGCACATAAACAAGCCGATTCAAACCAAACGGTTTATAAGAAAATGAGGACATTTCTCTTGTGTTCTCGTGTATATACAGTGCACTCTGGAATTCCCATTGAGTCCTGCTGTCACATGCTTATAGAATGACTTAAAACCATTCGAACATGTGCTTCTGAATTCTGGATGAGGTTCTGGCATATGGAGAATTTTCTTTTTATTTCCTTATTGTTCCTCATTAAAGCACACTCTTTTTATAGACTTCTCAATTTATCTTGTTTCAGCAGAAGCCAAACAGATGCTGCTTTTTAGTACAAGATAATCAACATAATAACTCACATTGTGGGGCTTTATAGACGAGTGTGTCTGAAGTTTGCGCACTTCATCTTTACTTTTGACAGGGGGAAGAAATGTCCCGGCATCATTTTGTGATATTCTGTGTGTGTCTGTGTGTTGTGTGTGTCTGTGTGTGTTTTTATTCTTTAAACATACTTTTAATCCCTATTAGATTTACAGCAGTCTCAGGCTTAACAACATACTGTTTCATGACCGTCTTATGTAAATTGTGCACACATTGAAAGAGCTTTTCTAAAACCTAAGCTCCGAGATCATTGGCCACCTTCATGCAATTTTTGGGAGTTTGAGTGTAGATGTTTTTATTGGGTTGGGAAAAAAGTTGTTAACAAGTCTCCAGGTTTTGTCAAAGACATGCTTTGCTCTCGGGATTACATCTGCTTTGAGATGTGCCACCTCTAAATGTCACACGAGAGAAGGAAAACTGTGTTAGTCAGGTGACCTGTTCCTGTCTAGATGGGCGCTGTGTGACCAGAATAAGCTTCAGGGCTAATGCTAATGGAAAACAAACCTTGTTATTCCAAACTTACGATGTTCACTGTGCGATACCTCATATTATGATTGAGTTTTTTTGTTTTTGTTTTGCAAAACCATTTTTTTTACCATCTTTTGGTAAACTGCATCTCAGTCTTCTGTTGGACCTGTGCATTTCTTCATATGTTCCTATGGAGATGGTCTGAACAGGAAATGGCATGCATTCTTTTTGTCCGATTCAAAAATAAACTCCAGCATGCACTTCCTGCAGAAGACAAGAGAGAGAGATGAGTTACAGAGGGAGAAGAACAGAGAAACAAGTGTTCCAGCTCACAGGGAACATTCTCAGAACAATGGCTAATGTTCTGTAAAAGTTCTCTCAAAGTTATCAAAACGTTTTGCAGTAACATTAGAACTTTAAACATTTAGAACTTTTAAATATCATTTTATATCAAAAACGTTATTCTTAAGTAGTTACTGGAATGTTTTAAAACGCTACAGAATTGAAAAATGTTTGAGTAATAAGTGTGCGTGTTGGTGTGCGCGTGTGTGTATATTGGTGTTGGCTTGTAAGTCACATGTTATGTTTTCTTCTTCTGTAAGGAAGATATATAATAATGATTTTATATGTGATAATGATAATTATAATAACATAATGAGCTTTTTTCACCACATAACATGCCTGCAGACCTGCTCTTCCTATCAGCAGGACATGTGATCGCTGAGGGTGTGAGATTGATTTATTTTATTCATTCTCACTGGACTTGTGTTTTTTGAGGGTACGTGAAGTTAAAATCTGTGCACAGTGGATCTGTGGTCAATGCTTATGAATGAAGGTAATAAGTGTTTTAGCAGAAGTATATTGGAGTCTAGCAGCTATTTTTAAGCTGTTCAATTTTTGTTGTCTGGCCACGTGTTTTGAACTTTAGATCTGTGTCCTGTGTGAACAGCCCTTAGTTTCTCAAGCTTTGACCCTCATGTTTTTGTTTGTCTTCTATAAGGGTGCTTATTGTCAACATAGTAAGATTGTAATTGTATGTTTTATACGTTTTTCAGGCCGGGCTGAGACCTGGCTGCCCTGCGTGAGACGTGTGGTTTTATGCAGTACTCTGTAATCCAGGGCCTCATCTTTTGTGTGTGTGGCCCTGGGGCCCGCCGGTCTGTCCCTGTCCTTTTGTTCCATCCAGCCGGAGCTGTGCACTTTCTCTTTTATGACTGTATTGTGTGGCCGGGGAAGCCATGTGGTTTTCTTTTCACTGTGTTTCTGCTGCTCGGGGGAGCCAAGAAGCTCGAGTGTGTTGCGTGATCATGCAATTGTGCTGATGGAGTGTATCATTAGAAGTTCAGAGGAGTTTTTTAAAATGGGTTTGCTCTCTTTCTCTCTCTCTCTCTCTCTGTCTGTCTCTGTCATTCTCTTTGTCTAACGCACACTCTCCAGAAGTTGCAGGGTTTTGCTGAGTCTGCAAAAATGAGTGGTGATGCAGGAAGAGATGTAAACTGTCTGCCTTTTAGACAAACCCCACAGGACCACCTCCCCACTCACAGACATACAGCTTGTCCTCATTGCACCTCAGGAGCTGTGAGGATACAATACTACCGTGTTGAACCAGAAAAACAGTAAAATGCTTCTCAAAAGCTGACATGCTGTAGATATTTCATGTAAATGACTTTGGGTTTTGGCACGCAGCTCTTCATATAAGGGATTTATTGCAGTTTGCACGTTCCAAAGAAAATTCACTAGGTCATGTTGGACATAAGGATTCCATACATCCACATGCAAATGCTTACCGCGACTGTTTTAAAAATAACCGTATAATGATTTTCAATGTCTAGGTGATGTATGTGGAATAAACACCAATAAGCCGTGAATCAAAAAGAAAATAAAAGGGAGGTTGAAAAAATAATGATTTCTTGACCAAAGAAACTTTTCTCTCAGCACGTTTTAAAAGATCATCACATCTGCCGGGCCTCGGTTTGCCCAGCATCAGGTTTATTTATTAATACACTCACACACGAACTCATACACAAACTTGCAGGTTCACTACCAGATTTATGTTATATTCCTGTAGCAGCTGCTGAGTGAGGGAGGCAGGGTAAAAGATTTACGTCTGTCTGCTGTGAGCCATGGCATAAACCGTCTCACTGTATTCTGGAAACCTGCCATCCCTTCAGTTTTCAGAAAAAGGAACATTGAGGCTAAAACAAAGTGGTAGAATTTTGATGTATTTCAAGGATGGACCTGCCTGATTAGTCGTTACGATTGGTTGAGGGTTTTAGGGTGGGACTGTTTAATTGGGCTTTTAGGGCGAGGCTGTTTGATTGGTGGATTGCTGGTTTTAGGGTGGGCCTGTATGGTTAGCAGTTGTTTCTAGGGTGGAGTTTGATTGGTTCATAGTTCTAGGGTTGGACTGTTTGATTGGTTGGTGGTGTGAAGGTGAGGCTTTTTGATTTGAGCAGGTCTGTCTGTTGGCAATGCGGTTCATCTCATGGCAGTGACTCTGTGCATGACCCTCATGACTCTCTCTCTCTCTCTCTCTCTCTCTCTCTCTTTCTCTATGATTGGTTTGAATGAGTGGTTGTCCAGCCACTGTTTTTTACAATAGGAAACATTGTGAATAGGCATGTCTGACAAACATCCTTTCTTGTCTGCCGTTCAAAAACAGCTGTGTGTATGTGTGAGAGAGAGAACCAGTGTGCTGGTTTTACCTACGTTATGGGGACAAAAATCACCTCACAATGTAGGTACACTGACATCTGCTGCATCATGAGGGCACCCAACTGTGTTTGTAATTGTAATGGCTTTATACACATACTAAAGAAAATGTAAAATAAAGAAAGGGCAAAAAGTTTCCATTAGGGGATGGAAAATTGTGGTACCATTGTGTGTGTTTGTGTGAAGGGCAGTAATGCTCTCTGGGGTCTATAGCAGGTGACCTGACAACAGCTCTTTACTTCAGTAAACATGCTAATACAAACATACACACGCTCTCCTTTGGAGGTTAATGGAACAATGCCACCAGCCACTCGACCCGCATTCCTAAAGGTTTTGGGGTGCAGTTTTCTGTTCTTCACAATAAAAGCAAGGTGCAGAGACGGTGAACAGGCAGAGCTTGATCACTGTTGATCTTTGAGTCAGATGTCTGGAACTTCACAATATTAACTGTTTGGATGCCCCATGTAATCCCACCAGAGATGAGCACTGTAGTGTTACCTGTATCAGTATGTAGAATCATTTAATGAAAGCATTCTCGTTGCTAACAAGTTCTTTTTCATTTTTATTTATTTTTCACTTAAATTCTCTATCTTTGACTCTCTGTTCTTTAACACCCCCCACATGTCTCATAAGCGCTGTGAGACCTGCAACAGTGTGCAATCGTATCACCGTGGTAACACTGAATATTCTCTCTTATTTCTCCAGACGGTCTGGCATTCTGTCGCTGTCCAGCGGCGCATTCTTAATGAAACGGCCGTGCAGAATAAACACAACGTCTTTGCCCCAACCAGCCTAAAAAACATGCTAACAAATGCTCCGTTCTGATTGGTCAGTCACAACTGTACCTCTCTTCTCTCAGAGTGAAGACACGCACATCGGTGGAAACCTCACACTGACCCGTGAGGGGTGGACGTGCTTCTGATTGCCTCATGTTCTTTGCAGCAGCGTTGTGTAATCAGTGCTGATGGGCGATTGTGGCTTGACGGAGTGTATTTTAGGATCTGAAATAGGGGGCCCCTACCCGACCCCCCACTTCCCCAAAAATTGTGTAGCAGACCACAAGGAGACATACTAAAAAAGGGCCACCTTCATAGCACACTGTAGGATCACACCACTCCGTCTGAAAGCCATTAGGGATATATATTAGACATATGCCTATAGACCAAGGCGAGTAGACGCTTTTTCTCTCTCTTTCCTAAGTCAGACCACTTTGGACCACCTCAGGTGCTGTTAAGATAAATCAGATGAATGATGCCTGCACAACAGTCTCTGATGTTCTTGTAAAATACAGATTTAACCCCACAGCAAAAAACATACACAAAAGTTTGGAGAAACATTAAGGTTATGACATAAAAAACCAATACATTTAACATTCTGCGCTGATTCTGGGTGGCCAATCTGTCAGTCAGGACATAACAAACACTACATTAACAGTTTTAATAGTCATTAATAACTATTAATAGTCATTAATAAATATTATTTTACTTAAAACATTTTTTCTGGTAACTCATTAAAATTTTTCATGTAAATTTAATGAAATGTTTTGTATTAGAAAAAGCAAAATAGAAGCATTTTTTTGCTGTCTCGGACTTTAAGAGCCTAAGACTCTGCACACACACACACACACCACTGTCTGTATAGTATATACAGTGATTAACTAACAGGCTTGAACTCTTTGTATGCTTTTGTGCTGTTATATATTTTTTGCAGAACCTCCAAGCTGCTCTTGCTTCAGAACAGCTGCGCGCTGTATTCAGCTGATGTATCTCATTTATTCTGTACTGTAACTAAAATATTTGCGGATTGGAGAAAGCCTCAGTGATTTGAGAATATCCCCTGCATTATTCTAACACACATTAAATACCTGCAGATTGAAAGAATCCTCAGCTGAAATGGTTTGGTGATTCAGTTTGAGTGACTGGTCCCTGAGGCCCTGAGGCTATCCATTTTGAATAGTGTTAAGTAAAAGTACTCAGTCTCTTGATAATGTAATGCTGAAGTTCTGTGTTCACAGGGGACCCGCGCACACACACATCCAGCCTACCCACAATCCCCCTGGATTATCACATCCCTCGCTACACTGCTGTTGCCACAGGCAACCCTTTCACCCCCGTGGCCTTCCAAAGAGGTTGTTTGAGGTGTGAACACTCATTTGGTTTGAATGGTGGGGCGATTTGGGTGTAGACATTGTATTAAAAAATGTTAATGAGACCTACAACACATCAGATCATGTTTTTTTGTGAGGAGTGTGTGTGTGTGAGATAAACACGTGAAACTATTTCTACACGCTTGTTTTAAATGGTTTTAAATACAAACCACCAAAATTATGACTGGGCAAAAAAGTACATATAGCAATAACGTTAACATTGTGTTTACATCTTTGAAAAGTTGAAATGTCCCATATGTCGATAAAACCATCTGCCAAATGCATAGTTTCAGTTATTAATTACATAAAAACACCCCGCCAAATACATTCATGATACCAAACATATGAAGGACTTGTCATCTACTCGTGAGTGATCTGTTTCTGGGCTCTAAATATCAGTGAGATCTATAACTGACTAATGGCTTTTACTCTGGCTGCCTCCTGATCTTTTTCTTCCGATTCCTCACACAGTTCTCATTTTATCTTTCAGCCGTTCTTCGCCTCAGTGTGGGGATCATCTTTAAGGTCCTGAAAGATGCAGAACCGCACATGGTATCTCTCGTTTGCTGGTCTTGTTGAACATTCAACGCTGTCGGTGAGTTTTTAACATAAAGAAACCATCGACCGTTGATTGTGCCCTAAGACCATGCCTACACCGGGTGGACATGTGGACATCTACAGTTGGGTTCATTGCTCTAAAGGTCATAATCAACATTCATTGCTGTCGGTGGGTTTAGTTTTGTAACAGCTCTCTGAACAATGAATGTAACTATGGCCCAGATTCCAGCCCGTTATGTCGACACACATCACGCTCAGCAGAGATCAGCTTCTGTCTTTCTTTTGCTCTCATCCTCACGGATCTGCAGTTCTTCAAGGAAGATGCAAATAGAAGCAGCCGCTCTGACTGCTTCCTCCTGCATCTAATTGGTGGTTGTGTGTGTGTGTCGAGCGGATAGAAGGATGAATGTGTAATCATTGAGATTTTCTTCTCATTTGGCTGTTTTGTTTCTTAAATTATATACTGTGCTCACTGCAGCCCAAAATGAGCCTAAAATGGCACATGCTGTTGAATACTGGAATATTCTCTCTCTCAGCTGTGTGTCTGTTTAGTGTGTGTATATGTGTCCTTTCACTGGCCCTATTTTGAGGCTCTGTTTTGCACGCTTTTTGTGATGGCATGTATAATACTCAGTGTGAAGGTGTGTGTATGTGTGTGTGTTTTATCCAGTATACAGCTCTGACTTCAGAAGAACAAGCTTCCGTCTTCAGCTCTCCAGACAGTGAAACACAACAATACATTCATTGTCTAAAGCTGAACTATTTCTGTCTCTCTTTGACTAGTTTTCATTCTTCTGTTCTCAGCAGAACATTATCTGAATCAAATGTCGAATAATAAAACATTTTGACTGTTCTGTTGTCTTGTATTGTATCAAAAACAGACTACCAGTGAGAATCGATGGATAAAATGTGATTTTTTTTAATACTATTTTAGTAGAATTTATATATTTTTTTATTTGGACATTTTTATCAATCAAGCATAATTTGAACTAACAGGTGAATTGTAAAGCCAATCTCACTACACTAACAAGAACACACATACTTCTACAGTTTAGTTTCTATTTATTATAGTTTATGTCCAAAGAAGAACTAGTATCATGGTACAGTCATGGTATATGTCCACAAATCCAAGATAATACCATGATAGTATTCTTTATATTATGTAAATACATCACAGTAGTACAGTGTTTCCTGTCTTATGTGCGCTCTCATTTAACTTTAATTTAGACTGAAAACCATGTAGAAAAATTATTAATAATATTAAAAGAACTGTGTGTTACATGCATCATCCACACAGATGTATAAAGCCTGACGTTGCTCTTTCATAGCTCAGGTGACAATCACGTGTAAATATGTAAAATTAAATATTGATCAATATGTAACATTTATTCTTCACACCGTTTCTGTGGGTGTGCGTGAACTCAAGATTCCCTGAGGTTTCCTGTCCTGAGTCAGTTCTGATATTGTCCAAACACTATGTAACATTTTTACAATATTATGAAGAAAACTGTATTAATGCCTTTGCTGAAGTACAATAACAATAATCATGAGTCAATGTTAATAAGTCGGCCATTTAGGATGTTATGGTACGGTTCATATAAGGTCTTAAAGGGCTGTTATTGTTGGTTTCTTACACAGGCCTGTGAGTGCTCGGGCCCCCAGGGGCCGTCAGATCCATTGCACTGAGATCAAACTACCTTTCCTGAAGCTGTAAATGAAACAATGAAAGGTAACGCAGAATGACGCCATCTGCCCGAGTTTTTCTCAGAACACACAGATGCGAGTGAGGTGTGTGTGAGCTTGTGCAATCTTTCAAGTTAACATCTGTGTGGGAAATCTAAAGCACCGGATTGCTGATTTATTGGTATAAAAAGAATGGGTCAAAAAACAACATTTTAATTTCTTCACTCCTTAAGCAACATTATCAAATGTTTTCACCAACTGCTGAATCACAGCAAACATATATGCTGCCTTCAAACCATCCAGACAAAGACATTTTAGTCAACAGGAAGTTATGCAAACATGCCAAAAATGTAGGGCGGGAATGTAACCAGCAGGAATTTACAGAGTCATGCAAACAAGTATAATCAGAATGGAGCCAGGTGATGGGGGAGAGGGCGTGGAAATTACAATTTGTGATACCAGCCAATAAGGAATGTTTAAGACACAAATCAAGTTAATACATTTTGATAAAAAGGCTGAAGACAAGCTTGAATTGCACACAGTATGACTAGAAACCTGCATTGAGTAAATAAGCTGACTTCTAAACTGAGCTGAGTGTGATAGAAATCTGCATTTATTAACAGTGGTTTAGATCAAAGACAAAAGACATCAGATAGACATCAGATCTGTGAGTTCACGTGCCAGAGGACGTTTTGCTGTTCATCGTGTGATTGCGTAAAGGAAAGATTAGAGCCGGGCAGTGGAACTGTTTGTTGCTGAGTTCCTGTTTGTGTGTGTGGGTCTTCAGGAATGTGTGTGTTTCTCCATTATTCAGCAGGAAGTCCTCTGAGTGCAGCCGTGCCCAGAGCGCTGAGGCTGTGATGTCATTGCCAGACATGGCTATTAATTAAACCACTCAGCTGCAGGAAGTGTGTGTGTGTGTCTGTGTTTAATCTAGCCAGACTTTTGGACTCAAAACTTCTTAAAATCTCCTTAAATGTTAACTAAATCTGAAGAACTGTATTTGGTAATATCTTCAAAAGAAACTGAATAAAGGAACTATAACTCCACAAATGTCAAAGGTTGTTTAAGAGTTAGTTTATGGTAATTATCATTCGTTTTAGTTACAAACAATAAAAATGTGAATAGGAAGTGTTTATTCCTACATAGTCATATAAATAAGATTCTAATGTTTTTGTAAAATAAATCTTATTAGAGATTTTTTCATTTGCTAAATTAATAAATTGAAAATGAAAATGACATTTAAAATATGCCTAAACCTTTTTTTCCTAAAAACTTTAACCTAATATCTTTTTTTGATTACTGTCAATGTTTCTACATTAACATACAATTTCAATAAATGACTTTCAAATTAGCCCAATAGAAGAAATTGTTTATGAACTGTATATAACAGTAAACATTGAGTACTGATTTGTTCTTGTTTTTGTGCCCTGTCATAGACCCCTCATACTGAATCATAGAGACTGATTTGTGTTTCATATGAGAGAGCGACACCCGCTGGATTGTTGAGGTATTTCACTTTGAGGTATTTCACCTGTGTACACAGGGCAAACAATTTTGTATGTGCGTATTGAGCTGCATGTTGGCTGTCTAATATTTTTACCAATTATCTTTCAAGGTTTGTTCTTTCAGTTTTTAAACGAGGATGAAATTTTTCCGCATTCTTGAGGTTCCTCCTAGATTACACAATCTGTGTTATTTCCGGAGCTAAAGAATGCAGGGGAATGTTTTAACCTAAAACCTCCAGCAACTTATTAACCCTCATGTGTCTCTGACAAACCTTGTAGAACATTATTCAGTTAAACTCTTATTATTCAGTTTATCTTAAAATATTAAGAATCCTTTCAACCAATCACAACATGAATACAAAGAAACGCTTTGTCCTTTCAATCAATATCCCACCAAGGTCAACAAAAAGCATTTTATTTAGAAATATATACAGAAAACAAGTTTTCACTTTACATAGGAAATTAATATTAATGTCCTGACTTTAACAAGCATACAAATCTTTTATAAAACAAAAAGACATGCATATACAAATATGCAGTGTATTATTATGCCAGTCGCATAAAGAAAAAAATTCATGATGAATTAGAAAATCTTGTAAGAGCATCTGTTTCATTACAACAGATGATTTTTTGGACATTTCTGAATTAATGTTTTCTCTGTTTTTTCTTGATCAATCGCACTTCATTCCTGAGAAGGAAAAAGAGAAAACAGAATCATTAGCTGCAATTAGCCAAATCTCGTCAATAAATCAAATAAACTCTCACATGTTCACATGTGTGTTCTCCTCTGTGTTTATTTATTTATGAGCATCCTTTTATCAGCCAGCTCACCTCAGTCTGTGGATGTTTTTCATCACCCAGGGTTTAGATGGGTCTGTGCAAATATTCATGCCGCTTTGTATGTGGAATCTGCGGAGACAAAATCATCTCTGTGTTTAATTGATCTATTAGTTACTCAGTGCAGAGCAGCAGGCGTGTGTGGGGACATCTCATACTTACATTACTGCTGGAATGTGACAGTTTTCCTGGATGGTCTGGATGGAAAAGCCTCTGATGAATGACATGGGGATTCTTTTCTGACTGTACTTTCTGCAACACGCTGTAAACACAACAATGTGAGAGAATTACCACCGGCTGTGGGAAGAGCTTTCATTGATTTATTTCTTTGCAGCTTTGCTGTAAATGCATATACATGCCAATAAACTGAAAGAAAGAAAGAAAGAAAGAAAGGAAGAAAGAAAGGAACTGGTTAAACTGGTAAAGTAGGTACAAGTTGGTGAGGTACTTACACAAAGCTAAGACTTCTGCGCTAAATGTACTGACAGCCAAAACCATCAGCAAGATTGTGGACCCTGAAATCCGAGCCATCGTGTGTCTGTGTGTGTGATCCTCAGAGCAAGAGTCAGATGAGTGCTGGGGCAGGTATGTGGACCTGGCAGCTTTATACCAGAGACTGGCATGAAAACACGCCATGTGATAAGGCTTCTGGGTTTTCCACGCATACATAAGCATCAAGCACGGGTGCACAAACATATCATAAACAAAATCAAACCACAATGAGATATGACCTGTCAGAAAGGTGCAACAAGGAAGAAGGTACAGGAAAATGGCCTGCGGGAAAGTACATAACACTGTTTAATATTCACTTCACTAAAAGAGAGAGTGAACCAGTCACATTTTTCAAATTGTTCTCTCTATTCAGGTGAATGGAAAGTACAATGGAAACTCTAGGAATGTTTTCAAATCCAGGCCGAAGATAAATTCAAAAATAGCCCATTCTAAAAATAGCTCATTTCTATTTTTACCTTCAGTAATGTTATGTGTAAATAAATAAATACAGGCATTTCAGTGACATATCAAAGAGCTTATCTTGAGATGGTTACACTTGTTGATTGAAATAGTTGTATTGCCATTAACTTATAATAACAAAAATCCATCAGATTTGAAAAACTCATTGCTGATTGTTAGTTCATGATAGTTAATGCATTAACTAATGTAAACAAATACAACCTTTTGTAAAGTGTTATCAATATAATATACAGACTGGCAATTGTGTTTAAATAAAAAAATTTGTAGAATTTGTACTTGTAGAATATACTTTCATCCATGCCTGGTAGACAGTTGAGACAGAGAACTGCTCACATAATCAGCAATTGTTTAAGAGCAGCTGCTGATTCTGAAGTTGGACCTATAAAAGCAGGAAACTTCTAACTGCAGGTATTAACCACCAGAGAAGGGACTCAAACCTACAGCCTTGTGGTTGCAATTTAAAAATGATTATATTATGATCACATTGTTTCATTATCATTTTTAAAAGATAAAAGCACAACCAAGCCATCCAGTGGCATTTGTATTTCCACATGTCAAGTGCTGGACCTTGCACAGGTGTGACTGGATTCAGTTTGTATGTTTTCTAGGTCATAATTTTGTCAAACAAAAGATAACAAATTCTCTTATTTTCATATATATGTTGCATTTTGCCTACAGAATGATTGTAATTATTTAATACATAATTGTATTCTTTTTTCATTTTTGACAACATTAATACCAATGATAATAACATGTTGTTTTTAAACCAGTAAATAAAACAATGATACGGTTGTCAATGCTTGTTTTGCTTTTATTATTATTGTATCATTATTTTATTATTAATAATAAATTATTAATACAATATGGATATAGATTGTCAATGTGCAGTTCATATTATCTGAAGGTGAAAAGTCCCGTTTCACAACATCCGCCTTTGGCTGATCAAAAAAACATATTCACAATGACATTTAAACTTCCCCCCTGACTTCCACCCTCAATACACGAATGTGCTCCTGAAAGTCCCCACACGCACCTGTATATAATGAAGCTCTTTTGGGTGCCAGATAATGTGGACACTGAGCTTCGGTCATCATAAACGACCTCTGCTATCTCTGTCAAAGCTGTGCTATAATTTTTTCAAGCTCATTTTCCGTTTCATTCGCTATTGACTCATTTTCCTCCAATGATGAGCCGATTTCTCCTGACAACATCCACACTGCTGATGCTGCTGTGTGTCTGTGTTACTGTGAGTCAGAGCAGTAAGTGAATCTATCTGTATACTCTTCATCATAACAGCTGCTCAGTTGAATGCATTAATATCTTTAGCACTAGAACAGACAGAAGCAGGTTTACAATATGAACAGTTAAACTTACATAACTATACATAATCAATTGATTACTATAGTTTTCATTTTTTAACTTTTCTGGCTTCACATATTCTTCTAAAACCAGCTTTTAGTGAGGGACAGACAGGCATTTAAAGTATTCACTGATTTGGGTGATTATATAAAGATGTAATATCACAGGTGTCATGGAGGCAGGTGAAATGAGATTGTCTGTTGTGTGTTAAGGTCCAGTACGGTGCTGTACCAAATATTCGACACAGCCTCTTCCTCTACAGCGGCTAAAAGATTACAAGCTTCAAGATGCCACCATGACCTGCAACATAGTAGCTGTGATGTGAGTAAAATATATATTTATAGTATATACATATTAATATAATGTGATATCTGATCTGTAACTCTTCTCTGAAGTTTTAAAACTGTGAAGAACAGACTGATCTGTGCTAACCCCACTGATCCGTGGGTTCAGAGAGCCGTGTCACATATCCAGTAAGCTAAACATCACAGAAACTTACAATAATGAACTTACAAACAAAATGTAAACCGGTGCATGTGTTAAAAAGCAATGCTCACATATCAAGTACCAAAACTTTTCAGTGTGATTACTACGAAATTACATAGTACTGACCTGTTTTATTTTAGAGAACTTTGTAAAGAATTATATATAATCATAAAAATTAACATTTCACTAAACAGTTAGATGTTGCAACAGATTTTTGTGTCTTTTTTATGATGTGTTTTCATAAATATTTTGTCTTCTGCAGGACCACAAAAAAGTCCTGATGTATATCCTGTGTGTCCCGGATAATGTAGACACCAACTGATCTGTGTGAAATTGCTGAGCTGAACACACTGGGGGGGAACTAAACATCTAAATGCAATGTATTTTGTAATTGATTAATTGATAAATAAAAGGCTTTTATTTCATCTAAGCCTGTGAGGACCTTATATTTATTTCTCTTTTTTATGAGTTTTGTTGCCTCTTTTTCCAGCAGGCACCAGTGGTCACACATACTCTTACAGCACACGTGCCAAAGGCAGAAGTAATACAAATCTTTTTAATTACTTTTTTATTACTAAATCTTTACAAATTTTATTTTTAAAAATGCACTCTAACTTGGAAACTCTCCTACCCACATAACCACCCACTTTTTTCCATGCGGTTTGACACTGTTTTTCATTTCCATGTCCATATCCATTTCCTCATCTGTTTTCCATAAACATGCAGGCTATCCACTGTTTGCTAATATTGCTGCTGCCGCTATAGATGTCATTGTTATTTTAGTATCTTGTTTCTTTAGTATCTTTTTCTCTGCCATTTGAACCTCAAAATGTAACCCAAACCCAAAACTATGAGACAATCGTAGAAGTCTCTGTACAAGGCTGTGCAATGTTGTGCAAATAACATTTACTGTAAATAACAAAAGGAAGTGTTCAATAAACACGTTGACTTATCTGTCTTTGATCGCTACAAAGACATTTTTATTGCAAAACATTAAGATACATGGACACAGAAAATGCAATGAACACCATTTCCATACCAATGACGTTTCGTCAATATGGCGGAAACAGTCAGTGTTATACACAGCGAATGAAAACATGAACATGTGCGTTTATGAATACAGAGACGAGAGCTCCATCAGTTTCATATCAGTTTAGAGATTCATGTGAATCCGGAGGTTTGTTCATACTGTTCAACACGTGGCCATTTCAGACCCTTCATGTTCCATGTG
This sequence comes from Chromobotia macracanthus, assembly GCA_036877525.1. Classification (NCBI taxonomy): domain Eukaryota; kingdom Metazoa; phylum Chordata; class Actinopteri; order Cypriniformes; family Botiidae; genus Chromobotia; species Chromobotia macracanthus. The sequence continues at coordinate 3,807,827 of JAZGTH010000038.1, forward strand.
CCAGCTAACAGCTAATGATGTCCCGCAGACCCCTGCCTGATCTGTGACCAGTGCTTTCAATCCTTCCACTGCAATGATCAATTAAACAGACTAGGAGATTTCCTGGCCTATGTTGATCCAGTCACATTTAACTAATTTTGTTATTAAGTTTGTCTTTGTATCACAGTGTGAACAGCTGATCATGACATATTCCTTAATGTCTAACATACTGTTTAACAATGTTCAGAAGGAGAACTTGCTGTTAAATGCCACTGTACTTGTTTAACACTTTATATACAATATGATTCATTCAATTCTCAGTGTTTGTGTAAAAGTTAAAAAATTATAATAAAATCTAATAACTGTTTAGATTTTCTTATGAAAAACCTTAACCCTTTCAAAATAGTGCTTCTGAACTTCAATGTATGTATGTCTCACAAGTTTTGCTTTCAGTAAGTGCTTATTTTATGATGATTTTATGTTTACTGAAAACCAGGGGCCGGTGAGCACACTCTTCAGTACAACTACACCTTCTGGTACTCTCGGCACACACCAGGATGGCCAGCCAGCACACAGAGCTACGAACAGAACGTCAAACAAATCGTCAGCTCTGCATCAGTGCTTACATACATAATTATGCAAACAAATTATATTTATTACACAGATATTTATTCACACATGTGTACTGCACATTTAACGGAGTACAGTTTAAAGTTAGATTGCCTCACTGTACAACACATGATTGGCAGCTCACCAGGTCTTCTGTAATTGTAGGTGGAGCAGTTCTGGCATTTTTATAGTCACATGATCAGACCGGGCGATCTGACCACAGTGATTTCCACCTGTTTAAAGAAGGAATCAAGCCCATGTGGGAGGTGAGCATGATGGGTGAAGTCTACAAATTCTGTGCCACTAGAAACATCATATAAAAGCAAACTTCCAAACTGATTTCCATTGGTGGACTTAAATTATAGCTTAAATAATATTAAAATATTTGTAAAAACTGAAAATTATGTAACCAACATTCATTTAGAAGCACTACTTCTGATAGCATTTGCTCTGCTTCTGCATAAACCTGAAACTTTGACTATGCATACTTTTTCACAAGTATTTAAATCATTCGGTTATTGCAAACCATTGCTGTATTCATATAAATTGCGATATCCACAATTGCGATATTTCGATATTTTCGATATTGTGCATTTGACCTTCATTTTTAGGATGATGCTAATAAGACTGGAGGTAAATGGATCATTCGGAAAGGTCTGGCGTCTCGCTGCTGGCAGAATCTGATTCTGCCCATGCTCAGAGAACAGTTCATGGTGGGGGAGGAGATCTGTGGAGCTGTCGTGTCCATGCGTTTTCAGGTACTGAGAACACATCTCTTCATCTTCCTCACACATTCTCAAGTCTGAGAATCGTCCCATCTTCAGACGGCTAAACAATCTTTATATATTTCTGTATTGTGCTATTGTTTTACTCTCAATCAATGTGTATTAAATTAATAGCATTAAATAAATTTGTGTGCTTCTGTTTGAAGGAGGACATCATTTCCATCTGGAATAAGACAGCCAGAGACACTTTACACAGAGTTCTTTATCTGCCTCCCAATACCATCAATTTTAATAGTTACATAATTATGTAAAGTATTATGATGTCAGAGAATGGATGTTTCACATTTAAAACAACAATGGTGTAAGTGTTTTTGTGTAGTGTTTGTATTTTGTGTAATATCAACAGTGATATTATTTGTGTGTGTTCATGCAGAACCTGGGAAGATTTTCACGGTCTAGTGAATGCAAGGGGAGCTCACTAGTGTTTCATCCTGAATATAAGTTTTAAACTTCACATGACTTACACACTGGCAATATAGCAAAACATTAAATGTATATTTGTCATATGTAAGTGTGTTTTTATCACTGTATAACAGTATATCCTTTTCACTCATTTTTTATCCAGATTTTTGGGATAATATTCACAAAAAAGAGGACATGTCCAAAGATAAAAACCTGATAATTGATTTTTAAAACGCAAGAGAGATGTTGTGACAGGGGTCAGCACGAGCAGATTTACTGCTGAAAGCTTCTGGAATCATCTGAACACCTGAATGCTCTACGAGAAGAAGGAACCAAATGGTCAAAATACAAAAGGTTTTCCTCTCAGCCAATCGATTGAGATACAGACAGAAGTGGGTGGAGCTAGTGGCACCACAGAGCTCAGCCGCTGTGATATGAACTAATGGCTGGGAGCCGCTTGCCACATTTTGCTGTGGTGCAGTATTTTAGCTACAGTATTAAGAGCTGTTTAATTTAAAACTGTTGTACAAAAAAAAAATTATATTTCTAAACATATTTGGAAAGCTCTATAATGTGAACTTTATTTGTTGTTGATGGAGTGTAAACCCAAAGAACAGTGCCCTCTCTGAGCAGGGAACTATGGTGGGTGTCATGCTGCCTGATTCACTGTGCCGGGCCCCTCAGACTCGGCTCAGTGTTGATCAACACTGATTTTCAAAATCACATCCTGGCATTCCTGGAAGTCACTGACATGTGACCATTGCTCTAGCGTTCTCTCAACAGGACTCGTGGACCCTGGTTTCAGAATCAGCTGAAATCACCCCAGTATTTTTCACGAATGTGTGTTAATGGGGATTGGGAGGGACTCTAGTATCAACAACTACTTTATACTGCCTGAAATTCAGTGCTGTACAGTGCTATTTGTTGTACATTAAAAGAGAAAAGCTGGTTTGTAATTCTGATTGATCACAGCAGTAAATCTTGATTGTGTATCTGCTATTTTTTCAGATGTGCTGTGACTGTTTGTTGGTGGTGTAATAGTACTTTGATATATTGTATGGACTTTGTTCATCCAAAAGATCTCAGATTCACGCAGAATTATAATGTGTCTAATCTCAAGTTTATGATTCTGTTTTTCTTTATTCCAATTGTTCACATTATGTGACAGCTGCATATGTATGTTCATCAAACTGGATTTATTTCATTTGAAATGGCAAACAACAATGGATGTTGAGCCACAGCAAATTCTATATATTCCGTGAAATCACTTTAAAGAAAAAACACATTTATACCTGAAAGGAGATGATAAAGTAACAAGATGATTGTCATAATAGACAAAAAGTTTTTAGAGATTTGCACTTAAGCACATGCATACTGTTAAATGTGATATACGTGGTAAGATTAAGACCTTGTGGAAGAGACATGGAACTGAAACAGTCAAAGTGTTCATGTAAAACGCCATTCCTCAGAAGAGCACAGTATTCTCTCTAAAAGCCTACAGGATTATCATCAGATCCAAATGAAGAATCGGAGTGATGTCTGCCAGTAACTCGGATACACCCATCACAGAGAAGCACAATTAGCACACATCCCGTACCTCACAACACCTCACCTGTCTGTCAATCTGAGCCAAACACAAAGCTGTCCTGTGTTGTAAAGCTACTGTTCGGCTGGGAAGGATCTGACAGGTTCATTAAAGACTTTCATGTGCGGTACTCAAGTTCAGCTGCTTACAGATCTTGCAGCCATTTACAATAATTCAGTGGTAAACAAATACAGTGCAAATGGATGGCATGAAAAGCAAGGAATACAAGGTTGGAAAAGTGTGGCAGAGATTTTCCTTGTAACAAATTTACGAAGACAACATTTATTTGAATATAGTTACGTCTTTAACATTCCATTGCAATTTGATCTTTTTATACATTTATAAAAATACAAGGTTTTAAAACAAATAAATAATAACAAACAACAAATACATTATCTGTACAGTTTGCAGGTTGAAAAGGAGGATCAACCTCTGATCCTGCAGAATAAGTCAGGCTGGACACAGAGTCACTGTCAGGTCAGTCTCAGATTGCAGTGACCAGCTGGGATCCTTCATCCTCCAGAAAACATACCGGCTGTCCTGAGACTCATTCTGAGAGTCCATACAATCATCTCCACCGCAGGAAGTGCTGTCACAACAGAGTTTGTTATATAACAATTCTCAGTGTTGGAGAACTACGTTGCTCCATGTGTGACAGCCTGACGACAGCCTGACAACATCTGGACAGGTGTTGTCACATGCTGGAGTATGAGTGTGTGTGTCTTCTCAAAACACAGCAGCACAAGTGATCCTGTATCATTCCTGTAGTGTGTACAGAGTTGGTTTTTACGTTTTAAGAGCATCAATGGCTCCGGCAATGACGCGCGGCATGCTGCGGTAGAACGCCTCGTTCTCCAAACCCACCAAGCTGTAAAAGGTCAACGGTCGTCCACCAACAGTGGCCTTGATCCGTGACTGGTACAGACCACGTTCATTCTTAGAGTTCAGGTCAACCAGCACCTGAGACAACACACAATAAGATTAAATGAATTAAAACAAAATTAAAATCAAAACTACATGTTTTCAGAAACCATCTGCCTGTTGAAAACCTGTGAGCAATGCACAGAGATTAACAAAAGGATCAGGTAGATGCTCGCGTTTAGTAATATGTGTGACACACACCTCCTGGAAGATCATGTTTACGTTGTTAGGGGGAACAGACAGGATCCAGTTGTACATTTCCTTGGTAGTGCTGACCAGCTGAGCAGATTCAGTTACTCCTGAGCAAACTACAAAGAAAACTCTTAACACACATTTTTAACACTATAAATAACAAAAATGTATATGGAAGCCTAACATAAGATACGAAGAGATTCTGAGTGCAATGGAAATGTTCAGGTTCTAAGTCCTGCATGGATGGAACCTGTTTACATACGAGGACAAAATATTAAAAACAAAATTGTACCTTTGTCATTTGCTCTTCGTGTCCGTCTCTTGTGCAAGTCTCTCCTTCTCCTCTGAAGGAGCTCTGAATAACATCAGAAGCAGATTATATCAGGCTGTATATTCATGGTTTAACATTGTTCTGAAATGTGATCACTTAAGGGAATGTGATCACTGCAGGTTCATTAAAATCTCTGTCCCTCAGTTTTACAGTTGCTTCAAACATGCATAAATATTAAAACTTTCTCACTTTAGCTCTTGGTTGTTTTATCACGTGTTAAAGTGAGTTGTAATGTCGTAATCACTGTATTAAATTCACCTAACTGGATTCTTATAAAATCCTTTTCTGTTCCATTGAAGAATGAAAGTCATACAGGTTTTGAGCGACATAAGGATGAGTTAGTGATGTTAGTGATGAAATGTAATTTAAGGTGATGTTCTGAAAAGAGGCGATGAAACAGGATCTAAACACCATAATAACCAAACATGTAACATAATCCATCGCATGAACATGAAAAGCAGCATATGACTACAAACAATAACTGACCAAGCACTCACACCGGGTACATATACACAGAGTAACCAATGAAAACAAGGGACACCTGGAACCACTAGGGTGGGGAAACGTGAAAAGACTACAATAACCATGACTAGGACTACAAAATAAATAAATAAAAGACATGAATACAGAACAAGACAGATACATTACAGATAATCTATTCTTAGTGTAAGAACTCAAATCATATTTCATAGCCTTACTTCTGAAGAATGGCTGTTGCTGCAGGGGAGTCTGGGTAGGGACAGAGCTTTGTTCAAGGAGTGAGGCAGTAGGGTCCAGGGTCTGGACTTTCAGTGATTGTGTGGAGGGTTTCACAGATCTAGATAATGTATCCATGATATCCTGACGGGATTCTGTCTTCACTGGACTTCCTGTGTCACTTCCTCTGAGAGCTTTTAACACAAGAACAGAGTCCTGTTGTGGTTTTCCAGTGATAGGAAATGTGAAATTCCTCTGAAACAGCTGGTGTTCCAACTCTGGAAAGACAGGAATGCGCAGTGACTCCAGTTTGGAGCGCTGGACAGCAATAGCGGAGCGGAGTGCTCTGTCCAACTGATGAACAGGAGATTTTTCATTGCCGTCATCCTGAAAATTCTATTAAAATAATAAAATCAGTGAAAGGTTTGTTCTTCAGAAATCTTGTAACGTAATGTGAACAAAATCAAATGTAGTAAACATGTTGCTTTATCACAGAAAAACATTATTTGTAATTTGACACAGCAAATTACTGAATCATTAAAAGTCAGTGTTGACTAGCCAGTGTTAAAATGGTGTTTAATTATAAATATCACATGCTTTATCACTTGTTTAGTGTTACTGTACAATTTTCATTTTAGGCGTTGACATGAAACATGAAATTTTGCACACGTGCAGATTGTTTTCAGTTCTCCCGCCTGTTCTAACATCTGCATCGTCTTTCTTGACTGGATTTGTCTTCACGCAATGCAGTTTCAAGGTATAGTATTAATTTTATTTTATTACCAAAACAAATCATATATCCTTACATATATATATAACACTGTTTGTAGGATTATTTCAACTTTAAGATTTGGTAGTGGTTAACCACTGTCATCTTTTCTTGTGAGTTTGTGTGCTTTCTCATTTAAGTCAGAGAGCTGCTGTTTAAAGTCTGTGGTATAAACCCTTTAACAAGTAAACAGAGATTTTAGTAAATGTGATGTGCTTTATTGTTTTGTAAGCACCATTACAGGGTAATTTTGGGGACAGGACTGACAAGAACATTCTTTTGCTGTGGATGAATGTACCGGTATGAAGAGCTGCTCTTCCTGAGACAGCTGCTCTGAGTTCCCCAGGTCTTTCAGTTGATCCAGATCTTCAGCCATGACTTTGAGGTAGGTCTCCCAGTCGTCCAGCAGGGGTCCCACTTGCTGGAAGAGTGCTGGCAATCCTACCTGCTCTTTGAGAATAATAAATTGTTTAAAAACAATCTAGAGCATCATTTACACAATTATTTATACAAAGTATGATCCATGTCTTAGTTTATTTAACAGAATACTTCAGCCAGAGGAAAGACAACTTCTGACAGCCTTCTGAGGAGCACCGTATACTCTCTCCCAGCTAACAAATTTAGGTTGTAAGAACATTTTCCCCTAACATTTCTGTTAAATTACAAAAATGTTTTGGACATTCAAAACGTTATTCAAACATTTAGTTAATTCTGTAATGTTAACATTCCACAATCAAGAAGAAGTTGTTTGATATACATGATATCAAACATGAAAAAAACATTCAACTAATATTACTGCAAGAACATTTTGATAACTTTACAAGACCTTCCAGAGAATGTTAGCCAACGTTCTGATAACATCCCCTGTTCGTGGCTCATTCTTGAGTCATAATTGGCTGTAAATATTGAATAGTTAATGGCTATACCTGTTTCAAGTGCATCCCTGCGTTTCCGTGTCACAGACCGGTGTTGAGTAGAGCTGTAGACGTTCTCCACCAGCTGAGGAAGAGTCTGAGTGAAGAAGGTCAGATCGACATTATCTCTCATATAATCATCTGCCCTGTGAAGCAGGTCCAACAGAGTCTGCAGGAAGGATCGTAACTCTGTGAAAAACAAGGACATTGTGTTTGCCAAACACACACTACCAATCAAAAGTAGATGTTTATTTATATATATATATATATATATATATATATATATATATATATATAGTTACAGATACGTTTCTCATGATCTTATAAATCTTTTGATTTAAATGTTTATGCTTAAATGCTTTAGTAAAAAACAGTAGTCTTCTGAGCAACATGTAGTCAGTATATAGTAGTCAAATATAAATTGAGCCTACATATAAATGTATTTACAACCTTAACATTTTATTAATGAATTTAAATGGATCAGTGAAACCAGAGAAAGAAAAAGCTGCCAACAAATTCCCAAAATGAACAAAACGTCCTTCAGTATTATTTAAAAAGCATCCAGGTGGCTGAGAGAATGCCCAGAGCAGAGCTGTCATCTACTGTATGAAGCGTGGCTACCTTAAAGCACATCAAATATAAGATGGCTTTGATTTGTTTAATGGTTTAACTATAATATTTTATTTGGTGCTTTATTGGGAAGCAAAATCCGTAATGGATCATTTGTGATAATGAAACAGACGGGCAACTTACGACACTTCTTAAATCGGCCTTGGCATTTTTCCTGAGCAAGTCTCGGGCAGTCAGAGGGGTCAGAGGTCGGAGGGCAGGAAAGTGTGTAGAAGTGGCAGAGGCTGGTAAGCTCTGACATCTGTTGCTCTTCAGACAGGTCAGCTGTCTTGAGCAGCTCAGGACATGTGGGCTCCCGATTCCCGAAGGATTCTGGAATTCCAAAAATTGCAGAAAACTGAAGAAAGCACACAATGTTTTAAACACTTACTGGTGAGGATCTTTCTTTCTTTCATTAGTGTTCCAGTGTGTGTATAACATGTCGAGTAGCTCACTCTGTATCTCTGTTGTGACCCAGTCAGAGAAGGCGGTGACCCGTGTGTACACACCAGGTTTTCCCTGCTGCCCACAGCCATCGCCCCAAGAGGTGATGCCAAACAAATGAAAACGCCCTGAGATACCATCTTGGAAGATCAGTGGTCCTCCAGAATCACCCTGTACGTATGAAAGGTGACAGATACAGGTGTGATGTTTCTGATCCGGGTGTGTTGATGAAGATGCAGGTGTGTATATTCAAGCGAGATGTTTCTAAAAATGTCTAAAAAATGTCTTTACAAACAGTGTTTGTAAAGCAGATCAAATGTTTCTGAAGCACATACAGTGTTTATAAAGCAGACATGTTGTTTAAAAAGTAGTCAAAATATTTCTAAAGCAGCTATAGTGTTTGAAAAAGTGTTTGACATGAAATGAAATGTTTCTAAAACAGGTATGTTGCTTAAAAATCAGATGAGATGTTAAAGGTAGATGTGATGTTTATAATAAAGTATGATGGTCTGGAAATACCTGGCACGAGTCTATGCCTCCAGACAGGTATCCAGCACAGAACATGGTGTTAGTGAGTAGATCCTTCCCAAGTGCACTGCGACAGGTGGCCTGAGACAGCAGGGGAACCTTAGCCTCCATCACCACATCTGCAGAGGGGCCGTCTACACACACAGACAATACAGCACACAGTGAATTAAAACTCAGCTTACACCACTCACAGGAAGTCATTGAGCTCTCTCTAAAACCCAGTGAGCTCTCTTACCCTCAAACAGCGAGCCCCAGCCGGCTACCAGACATGGTGTCCCAGCTGGTGGATCAAGGTCAGACGGCAAACAGACAGGTGTGACCCGTTCAGACAGAATAACTGGAGAACTGAGCTCAACCAGAGCGATATCATTATTAAACGTCTTTGGGTCAAACTACAATAAGAAAAAGGGGGGAGGGTGCATTTAATAACAACATAATTCTTCTATTATTTCTAATTAAATGTTTTTGTTATAAGTCCTTTTGCCTTGTTTTTTGTTAAAGTTTTAAGTATATTGTAATCATTTTAATAATGCTTTCATTACTTTAAAATGCACGCAAATTTAGTGATATTTATGATATTTGTACTATAATTTGTAATCTTACAACTCTTACAACTGTAAAAAAAAAAATCTTACCACTGTACTTTCTGATATCACCTTTTATTAAAGACAAGTCTTTTAGTATTCTAGTCTTGGACACTATTCTGGTCTATTCTAGTCTATTCTAGTCTTTATGTACAGCTTCTTTGAAACAATATGTATTGTGAAAAGCGCTACAAATAAATGTGAGTTGAACTGAATAAAATTTAATTGCAATTCAATTTCGATCTTATATTTAAAAGTCTTGGATGAAATGAACTGTATGAACTGTGTGTTTACCTTCGGATGAGTGATGATGCGATTGACCTTCATCACCTGCTCATCAGGGTCGCTTTTCGTGAGGTCATACTCCCCGACCACAGCCGTCCAGTAACTCTCACTGTGACTCCTAATCCAGGAAGTTGTACATACATTTCATATGTCCATAAACCCCTTGAGTATATTCACAAAGCAACAGGCCACAAAATGTTCTGCATTACATGGGAAATGGTGAAGATAGACGCTAGACAGGTAAATTATTTAGTTTATGATTAAAATAAAGCCAGAATTATACTACTGTATTAAAAAGTCTTTTAACCATACAAAATATTGTACATTCTCAGAAACCAACTTTTACCAATGCAAAAACACTGCTGTAAATGAATTGTTTGTTTTAAAGTGGAAAGGCAACACACTCATGGTACAAGAGTTTGTTTGTGCTCTTACCCAGCAAAGCAGTGGGCGGCAGTGAGGACCCAGGAGCTGTCCACCAGCACACCCCCACACATCAGAGCTCCGCCCAGTCGCAGGTTCACCAGCCACGGCCAGCTGCCTGCAGGGGCAGAAGCCCCTCCCATGATACGAGAGCGAGGCTGCGTCAGGTTCTGCATGATGGACAGACGCTGGCCACACACGGCTGCAAGAGAGCAAACGTAACATGAAAAGAGTGCATCAAAGGGGACAGTTTACCCACTAAATGAAAATTCTGTCTGCTTTTCCGCAAAACAAAATATCATATTGTGCATCTTTAAAACATGATATATAGTGCATAAGTCATTTGAAAATGTGAATATATTGTGTGTGTGTACCCTGTGTTGTGGTCTGTGTGTCCGGCTCCAGGTTCTGCATGGTGTTCAGCAGACTGCAGTGCAGAACACGAGCGCTGCAGCTCTCTCCCATGACTCTGACGCACGAGTCTCTGTTCAGCTGTGCATGTGTGCAGCGGCGCTTGTAGAAGCCACAGGTTTGACTCAGCAGCCAGCTCCTCTCACCTTCATCTGTTTCCTGTTGAGCGTGAAAGATCGTCTCGCAGCTCGGCTCAGACTGTGTGGCTTCTGGAGATGCTACAGAATTATCACAACTATTTTAACAGAGCTTCAGAGTCCTGTGGCCAACTACATAAAATGCTTAGACTAGTTCTACAAGTTAGTCATGCAATTCTTTAAAACCGGTCATAACTTTTTTAAGTCATTTATATTAAAAGGTAGATTGCTCTACTTTGAGTCTGGAAAGTACGATTCATAGCTAATGGCTAAGTTTATGCACCTGGCTTCAGATTATAAATGTGTGCATTCTAACTTACCACAGGTGCCTTTCCGCTGTCCACAGTCCTGAAACAGACAGGGCACACAGCCTCTGCAGCCCGCCTCAGCCCTGCTGCGGTCTGACATGGCTGAATCCACTGCAGACAGGGCTCGGGAGAGAGCAGCCTCCAGCACTACAGTTCCTCTGTCAGACAGAGCTGCAGAGAGATGCAGAAAGAGATGTGCATGCAAAAATATTTCAACCACAAAATCAGCAAATCCACAGAGCATGTACAATGGTGAAAACATTAAAAACACATAGACAGTTTTGTCCTAATCACACTATTTGCAGTATAGTGCATTTCTATACGCATATATATGGGCATAATGCATATATATTGCTGCACTATATGAAAACAAGCACAGAAAATATGACTGCTATTACAAAACTGCAGAATGACAGGGGATGTTTTTACATGGAACAAACCATTTTACATTCATCAGTTACACAGGATATATTGGCAACATCTTACACGTGCCAGTGTAAAGAAACACAGTTACTGGTTGTACATTTCTGTTTGAAAACATCTGTGTGTCTTCAATATTCTTGTAGCCATGTTGCTCAGAAAATGTAAGCAAACTCACGCTCAGAGCTTTGATGAAAACAAACTGAGCTTAACCAGACTGAACATTATTCAGCTGTCCCCTCTTCTACAGAGACTTTAAAAAAACCGAACTCGTCTGAACTCTGGCCTCTATGGTGACTAAACTTTCCATGTGACCAAATACAAGTGCTGAGCACTGAGTCTTGGCCATTTTAAAAGCTGCAGATGTTTAATGATAATAATAAAACTACTTCATGGAGGCAATAAGGACTAAAGTCGAAAATATTCATTTAAATTATTGCCAAATTTTTTCTAAACACGACGGACAATCTGAAAAACCCATCCAGGTTCAGCTATTCCAACTGCCGGCAGAGAAATGATACTGACACATACATGTATTTCAAAGAGCAAACGCTTAAAAAGCTTACTAAAAGTAAAACTTATTTTATTTCTTTCTGAATTTCAAGAAGTATACAACTATACCTATAACTTTTACACTGGTCCACCACAATAGACTCACATCTCTACCAGAAACGTTCTGAGTATTAACCTAAAGGTCTGGACATCTGGCCTACCTTTAAGCGTGCTCTGTGGCATCCTGTATACCTCCCTCGCTGGTGGTGCTCCACCACACCAGCCAATCTCCACCAAGAACAGCAACCAAACCAATCCCATGATTCCACTTCACCTGTCCACAGGTGCGTCTTCCTAAAAACAATGTGTTTCGTTTCAGACTGAAGATGTTCCACTTTTCTTACTGCTCTGCAGAAGCTCAGTTGAGTGCAGACGTACAGCGGACACAGAAGCTGCTGGAACAATGGAAGAGCATGGAACAGTCCCACAGATATATGCAAGACCTCCACACCGCTCTGGGGTGGGCGTGTGGGGCCAATGCACTCCCCGATGAATTCATTAAGACGATGAGAGCAAATCGAGAGAAACTTGCCAAGGCTGAAATTGGTTTAGATCAGCAGTGAGAGAGAAAGAGAATAGAGGGGGGACAGAGATGGGTAGGGGGCGGTCGTTTGAATTCATTAACATTAGAGAGCCGGGGACTGAGGAAGAGAAAGAGAGAGAGAGAAAGAGAGAGAGCATCTGTCATTCTCCCAGACTTTGAATGAGAGCATTGTTCTTCTCCCCGAGAGTTCAAAGCGAGCGAACGTGGCGATCACAGGCCCGCCGACCTCCTTGATCACTTTCACGCTTTTATGTGCCCCATTAAAATATTGTCAGTTCGGATTATTGCATCTTTCTCCTCAGCTCAGCCTAACCTCATTGCATAAATACATAAAACATTAAAAAAACAACAGCTCATCATTTGTTTACTCGTTACTGCTCAAGACTTCGTAGAAAAATTTGTGTTGCTCCCTAATTTGTTGGTTACATCAGTTTTCAGAAAGCTGCAACGGTTCTCAGTAATATTTAGAGAATGTACATGTTTTATATTATTGTCATGCATAACACCATGACTTAATCACGGTTTGTTCATCTTGTATGAACAGATCTAATTATTTTTTTATCCATGTAAATTGCTTGACAACTTGATATTTAGCAGTGGTAGTGCTGTCTCACGTCACTGAAAGCCTGTGACTGTGTAATGCTGAAAAACATTACAGAAACATTACAAAAACATTACAAAAACATTACAAAGTGACCTTCCTCAAGAGTCTAAACTGATTCATTCTGAGGATATAATTATAAAGGATATAAAGGATATAATTCTGCCACGTTATATATAAGTGTGCAAATCTTATATCCAATATAGAGAGGCAAACAAAAGCCCAAAATCATCTCACTAACTCATGTCATCATATAAATATGAATATGCGCTTGAAAAGGATCTCAGAAGTTATTGCATCTAAAAAAATAAAGACATTGCAACACCAACTAACAGATAAACTGAATGTAAGTCAGAGTCAGAGTTTGCTTTTGCAGCCTGATTCATGCAGCACTGTGTGACAATGCTTATGGGACCCTTTTGATCACACGTTCCTCAGCACGACTGTTCTGGAAACAGCCTGATTCATGCAGCAGTGTGTGACGATGCTTATGGACCCTTTTGATCACACGTTCCTCAGCACGACTGTTCTGGAAACAGCCTGATTCATGCAGCAGTGTGTGACGATGCTTATGGACCCTTTTGATCACACGTTCCTCGGCACGACTGTTCTGGAAACAGCCTGATTCATGCAGCAGTGTGTGACGATGCTTATGGACCCTTTTGATCACACGTTCCTCGGCACGACTGTTCTGGAAACAGCCTGATTCATGCAGCAGTGTGTGACGATGCTTATGGACCCTTTTGATCACACGTTCCTCAGCACGACTGTTCTGGAAACAGCCTGATTCATGCAGCAGTGTGTGACGATGCTTATGGACCCTTTTGATCACACGTTCCTCAGCACGACTGTTCTGGAAACAGCCTGATTCATGCAGCAGTGTGTGACGATGCTTATGGACCCTTTTGATCACACGTTCCTCAGCACGACTGTTCTGGAAACAGCCTGATTCATGCAGCAGTGTGTGACGATGCTTATGGACCCTTTTGATCACACGTTCCTCAGCACGACTGTTCTGGAAACAGCCTGATTCATGCAGCAGTGTGTGACGATGCTTATGGACCCTTTTGATCACACGTTCCTCAGCACGACTGTTCTGGAAACAGCCTGATTCATGCAGCAGTGTGTGACGATGCTTATGGGCCCTTTTGATCACACGTTCCTCAGCACGACTGTTCTGGAAACAGCCTGATTCATGCAGCAGTGTGTGACGATGCTTATGGGCCCTTTTGATCACACGTTCCTCAGCACGACTGTTCTGGAAACAGCCTGATTCATGCAGCAGTGTGTGACGATGCTTATGGGCCCTTTTGATCACACGTTCCTCAGCACGACTGTTCTGGAAACAGCCTGATTCATGCAGCAGTGTGTGACGATGCTTATGGGCCCTTTTGATCACACGTTCCTCAGCACGACTGTTCTGGAAACAGCCTGATTCATGCAGCAGTGTGTGACGATGCTTATGGGCCCTTTTGATCACACGTTCCTCAGCACGACTGTTCTGGAAACAGCCTGATTCATGCAGCAGTGTGTGACGATGCTTATGGGCCCTTTTGATCACACGTTCCTCAGCACGACTGTTCTGGAAACAGCCTGATTCATGCAGCAGTGTGTGACGATGCTTATGGGCCCTTTTGATCACACGTTCCTCAGCACGACTGTTCTGGAAACAGCCTGATTCATGCAGCAGTGTGTGACGATGCTTATGGGCCCTTTTGATCACACGTTCCTCAGCACGACTGTTCTGGAAACAGCCTGATTCATGCAGCAGTGTGTGACGATGCTTATGGACCCTTTTGATCACACGTTCCTCAGCACGACTGTTCTGGAAACAGCCTGATTCATGCAACAGTGTGTGACGATGCTTATGGGCCCTTTTGATCACACGTTCCTCAGCACGACTGTTCTGGAAACAGCCTGATTCATGCAGCAGTGTGTGACGATGCTTATGGACCCTTTTGATCACACGTTCCTCAGCACGACTGTTCTGGAAACAGCCTGATTCATGCAGCAGTGTGTGACGATGCTTATGGACCCTTTTGATCACCGTTCCTCAGCACGACTGTTCTGGAAACAGCCTGATTCATGCAGCAGTGTGTGACGATGCTTATGGACCCTTTTGATCACACGTTCCTCAGCACGACTGTTCTGGAAACAGCCTGATTCATGCAGCAGTGTGTGACGATGCTTATGGACCCTTTTGATCACACGTTCCTCAGCACGACTGTTCTGGAAACAGCCTGATTCATGCAGCAGTGTGTGACGATGCTTATGGACCCTTTTGATCACACGTTCCTCAGCACGACTGTTCTGGAAACAGCCTGATTCATGAGCAGTGTGAGATGCTTATGGACCCTTTGATCACATCTCAGCACGACTGTTCTGGAAACAGCCTGATTCATGCAGCAGTGTGTGACGATGCTTATGGGCCCTTTTGATCACACGTTCCTCAGCACGACTGTTCTGGAAACAGCCTGATTCATGCAGCAGTGTGTGACGATGCTTATGGGCCCTTTTGATCACACGTTCCTCAGCACGACTGTTCTGGAAACAGCCTGATTCATGCAGCAGTGTGTGACGATGCTTATGGGCCCTTTTGATCACACGTTCCTCAGCACGACTGTTCTGGAAACAGCCTGATTCATGCAGCAGTGTGTGACGATGCTTATGGGCCCTTTTGATCACACGTTCCTCAGCACGACTGTTCTGGAAACAGCCTGATTCATGCAGCAGTGTGTGACGATGCTTATGGGCCCTTTTGATCACACGTTCCTCAGCACGACTGTTCTGGAAACAGCCTGATTCATGCAGCAGTGTGTGACGATGCTTATGGGCCCTTTTGATCACACGTTCCTCAGCACGACTGTTCTGGAAACAGCCTGATTCATGCAGCAGTGTGTGACGATGCTTATGGACCCTTTTGATCACACGTTCCTCAGCACGACTGTTCTGGAAACAGCCTGATTCATGCAACAGTGTGTGACGATGCTTATGGACCCTTTTGATCACGTTCCTCAGCACGACTGTTCTGGAAACAGCCTGATTCATGCAGCAGTGTGTGACGATGCTTATGGACCCTTTTGATCACACGTTCCTCAGCACGACTGTTCTGGAAACAGCCTGATTCATGCAGCAGTGTGTGACGATGCTTATGGACCCTTTTGATCACACGTTCCTCAGCACGACTGTTCTGGAAACAGCCTGATTCATGCAGCAGTGTGTGACGATGCTTATGGACCCTTTTGATCACACGTTCCTCAGCACGACTGTTCTGGAAACAGCCTGATTCATGCAGCAGTGTGTGACGATGCTTATGGACCCTTTTGATACACACGTTCCTCAGCACGCCTGTTCTGGAAACAGCCTGATTCATGCAGCAGTGTTGCGATGCTTATGGACCCTTTTGATCACACGTTCCTCAGCACGACTGTTCTGGAAACAGCCTGATTCATGCAGCAGTGTGTGACGATGCTTATGGACCCTTTTGATCACACGTTCCTCAGCACGACTGTTCTGGAAACAGCCTGATTCATGCAGCAGTGTGTGACGATGCTTATGGACCCTTTTGATCACACGTTCCTCAGCACGACTGTTCTGGAAACAGCCTGATTCATGCAGCAGTGTGTGACGATGCTTATGGACCCTTTTGATCACACGTTCCTCAGCACGACTGTTCTGGAAACAGCCTGATTCATGCAGCAGTGTGTGACGATGCTTATGGACCCTTTTGATCACACGTTCCTCAGCACGACTGTTCTGGAAACAGCCTGATTCATGCAGCAGTGTGTGACGATGCTTATGGACCCTTTTGATCACACGTTCCTCAGCACGACTGTTCTGGAAACAGCCTGATTCATGCAGCAGTGTGTGACGATGCTTATGGACCCTTTTGATCACACGTTCCTCAGCACGACTGTTCTGGAAACAGCCTGATTCATGCAGCAGTGTGTGACGATGCTTATGGACCCTTTTGATCACACGTTCCTCAGCACGACTGTTCTGGAAACAGCCTGATTCATGCAGCAGTGTGTGACGATGCTTATGGACCCTTTTGATCACACGTTCCTCAGCACGACTGTTCTGGAAACAGCCTGATTCATGCAGCAGTGTGTGACGATGCTTATGGACCCTTTTGATCACACGTTCCTCAGCACGACTGTTCTGGAAACAGCCTGATTCATGCAGCAGTGTGTGACGATGCTTATGGACCCTTTTGATCACACGTTCCTCAGCACGACTGTTCTGGAAACAGCCTGATTCATGCAGCAGTGTGTGACGATGCTTATGGACCCTTTTGATCACACGTTCCTCAGCACGACTGTTCTGGAAACAGCCTGATTCATGCAGCAGTGTGTGACGATGCTTATGGACCCTTTTGATCACACGTTCCTCAGCACGACTGTTCTGGAAACAGCCTGATTCATGCAGCAGTGTGTGACGATGCTTATGGGCCCTTTTGATCACACGTTCCTCAGCACGACTGTTCTGGAAACAGCCTGATTCATGCAGCAGTGTGTGACGATGCTTTTGGGCTTTTTTTTTAAACTCCCTTTTTTTTTTTTTTGACTTTCTGAAAGCCTGCTTCACAGCAGTGTGGACCCTTTTGATCACACGTTCCTCAGCACGACTGTTCTGGAAACAGCCTGATTCATGCAGCAGTGTGTGACGATGCTTATGGACCCTTTTGATCACACGTTCCTCAGCACGACTGTTCTGGAAACAGCCTGATTCATGCAGCAGTGTGTGACGATGCTTATGGACCCTTTTGATCACACGTTCCTCAGCACGACTGTTCTGGAAACAGCCTGATTCATGCAGCAGTGTGTGACGATGCTTATGGACCCTTTTGATCACACGTTCCTCAGCACGACTGTTCTGGAAACAGCCTGATTCATGCAGCAGTGTGTGACGATGCTTATGGACCCTTTTGATCACACGTTCCTCAGCACGACTGTTCTGGAAACAGCCTGATTCATGCAGCAGTGTGTGACGCGATGCTTATGGAGCCTTTTGATCACACGTTCCTCAGCACGACTGTTCTGGAAACAGCCTGATTCATGCAGCAGTGTGTGACGATGCTTATGGACCCTTTTGATCACACGTTCCTCAGCACGACTGTTCTGGAAACAGCCTGATTCATGCAGCAGTGTGTGACGATGCTTATGGACCCTTTTGATCACACGTTCCTCAGCACGACTGTTCTGGAAACAGCCTGATTCATGCAGCAGTGTGTGACGATGCTTATGGACCCTTTTGATCACACGTTCCTCAGCACGACTGTTCTGGAAACAGCCTGATTCATGCAGCAGTGTGTGTGACGATGCTTATGGACCCTTTTGATCACACGTTCCTCAGCACGACTGTTCTGGAAACAGCCTGATTCATGCAGCAGTGTGTGACGATGCTTATGGACCCTTTTGATCACACGTTCCTCAGCACGACTGTTCTGGAAACAGCCTGATTCATGCAGCAGTGTGTGACGATGCTTATGGACCCTTTTGATCACACGTTCCTCAGCACGACTGTTCTGGAAACAGCCTGATTCATGCAGCAGTGTGTGACGATGCTTATGGACCCTTTTGATCACACGTTCCTCAGCACGACTGTTCTGGAAACAGCCTGATTCATGCAGCAGTGTGTGACGATGCTTATGGGCCCTTTTGATCACACGTTCCTCAGCACGACTGTTCTGGAAACAGCCTGATTCATGCAGCAGTGTGTGACGATGCTTATGGACCCTTTTGATCACACGTTCCTCAGCACGACTGTTCTGGAAACAGCCTGATTCATGCAGCAGTGTGTGACGATGCTTATGGACCCTTTTGATCACACGTTCCTCAGCACGACTGTTCTGGAAACAGCCTGATTCATGCAGCAGTGTGTGACGATGCTTATGGACCCTTTTGATCACACGTTCCTCAGCACGACTGTTCTGGAAACAGCCTGATTCATGCAGCAGTGTGTGACGATGCTTATGGACCCTTTTGATCACCGTTCCTCAGCACGACTGTTCTGGAAACAGCCTGATTCATGCAGCAGTGTGTGACGATGCTTATGGACCCTTTTGATCACACGTTCCTCAGCACGACTGTTCTGGAAACAGCCTGATTCATGCAGCAGTGTGTGACGATGCTTATGGACCCTTTTGATCACACGTTCCTCAGCACGACTGTTCTGGAAACAGCCTGATTCATGCAGCAGTGTGTGACGATGCTTATGGACCCTTTTGATCACACGTTCCTCAGCACGACTGTTCTGGAAACAGCCTGATTCATGCAGCAGTGTGTGACGATGCTTATGGACCCTTTTGATCACACGTTCCTCAGCACGACTGTTCTGGAAACAGCCTGATTCATGCAGCAGTGTGTGACGATGCTTATGGACCCTTTTGATCACACGTTCCTCAGCACGACTGTTCTGGAAACAGCCTGATTCATGCAGCAGTGTGTGGCGATGCTTATGGACCCTTTTGATCACACGTTCCTCGGCACGACTGTTCTGGAAACAGCCTGATTCATGCAGCAGTGTGTGACGATGCTTATGGACCCTTTTGATCACACGTTCCTCAGCACGACTGTTCTGGAAACAGCCTGATTCATGCAGCAGTGTGTGACGATGCTTATGGGCCCTTTTGATCACACGTTCCTCAGCACGACTGTTCTGGAAACAGCCTGATTCATGCAGCAGTGTGTGACGATGCTTATGGACCCTTTTGATCACACGTTCCTCAGCACGACTGTTCTGGAAACAGCCTGATTCATGCAGCAGTGTGTGACGATGCTTATGGGCCCTTTTGATCACACGTTCCTCAGCACGACTGTTCTGGAAACAGCCTGATTCATGCAGCAGTGTGTGACGATGCTTATGGGCCCTTTTGATCACACGTTCCTCAGCACGACTGTTCTGGAAACAGCCTGATTCATGCAGCAGTGTGTGACGATGCTTATGGGCCCTTTTGATCACACGTTCCTCAGCACGACTGTTCTGGAAACAGCCTGATTCATGCAGCAGTGTGTGACGATGCTTATGGACCCTTTTGATCACACGTTCCTCAGCACGACTGTTCTGGAAACAGCCTGATTCATGCAGCAGTGTGTGACGATGCTTATGGACCCTTTTGATCACACGTTCCTCAGCACGACTGTTCTGGAAACAGCCTGATTCATGCAGCAGTGTGTGACGATGCTTATGGACCCTTTTGATCACACGTTCCTCAGCACGACTGTTCTGGAAACAGCCTGATTCATGCAGCAGTGTGTGACGATGCTTATGGACCCTTTTGAACAACGTTCCTCAGACACGACTGTTCTCAGCAGTGTTCTGAAACAGCCTGATTCATGCAACAGTGTGTGACGATGCTTATGGACCCTTTTGATCACACGTTCCTCAGCACGACTGTTCTGGAAACAGCCTGATTCATGCAGCAGTGTGTGACGATGCTTATGGACCCTTTTGATCACACGTTCCTCAGCACGACTGTTCTGGAAACAGCCTGATTCATGCAGCAGTGTGTGACGATGCTTATGGACCCTTTTGATCACACGTTCCTCAGCACGACTGTTCTGGAAACAGCCTGATTCATGCAGCAGTGTGTGACGATGCTTATGGACCCTTTTGATCACACGTTCCTCAGCACGACTGTTCTGGAAACAGCCTGATTCATGCAGCAGTGTGTGACGATGCTTATGGACCCTTTTGATCACACGTTCCTCAGCACGACTGTTCTGGAAACAGCCTGATTCATGCAGCAGTGTGTGACGATGCTTATGGGGCCCTTTTGATCACACGTTCCTCAGCACGACTGTTCTGGAAACAGCCTGATTCATGCAACAGTGTGTGACGATGCTTATGGGCCCTTTTGATCACACGTTCCTCAGCACGACTGTTCTGGAAACAGCCTGATTCATGCAGCAGTGTGTGACGATGCTTATGGACCCTTTTGATCACACGTTCCTCAGCACGACTGTTCTGGAAACAGCCTGATTCATGCAACAGTGTGTGACGATGCTTATGGACCCTTTTGATCACACGTTCCTCAGCACGACTGTTCTGGAAACAGCACGACTGTGATAGTTGTTATTTTTTACGCACGTGCTCGTCAGCTGTGTCGCGCGTCATCGGGCAGACGCGATGACGTCACTCGGACCGCGATCGCTCGGTGCTGTCACACGGTGTCCGGTTGGTAGCGTCTCTGATGCGACACGCTTTGTGAGGACGTGTTGAGAGATTAGCCGGTCTGTCTCAGGACTAACGGGTACGAGGAACCCGGCTGTCATCTTTAAACCATCTTAACATGTGAACACAGAGACTAACACAGAGACTAACACAGACTAACCCAGAGACTAACACAGAGACTAACACAGACTAACCCAGAGACTAACACAGACTAACACAGAGACTAACCCAGAGACTAACACAGAGACTAACACAGAGACTAACACAGAGACCAACACAGAGACCAACACAGAGACCAACACACAGACCAACACAGAGACTAACACAGAGACCAACACAGAGACTAACACACAGACTAACACAGAGACTAACACACAGACTAACCCAGAGACTAACAGAGACTAACACACAGAGACTAACACACAGACTAACTCCTGCACACAAGCCCTGCACTCAACACACAGCACAGGCAAAACATGGATTTTGCTCCTTGTCCAGTTTTACTTTAAACAAGTTAAAGCAACACAATTTTGAAACCTTAAACATGTCATTTCATTTGTGCTGGACTACATGAATCATTTCTGGTTGGTAGTTCCCATCATGCTTTGGATTGGTCAGAAAGTATTACATTGGAAATGTTAAAATCATAATCAGCTCTTGTTTCTGATCCTATATGAGCATGATATAAACACAGTTATGATTAATATAGAAGTTAATCTGGTTGTTTTAGTACATATTCATTTTGTTGGGCTTGCTAGATTCAGTATATTCAGATCAACTCAGTTTAATTGTGCTAGCTTCAACTGACCGCATTTATTTAAATTTAGATTTGGTGCAACCACTTACCTTAAAAAATGGAGTAAATTCAACTAATTGTTTTTTCAGTGTGACCTAAATGACAAAGATAAAGATCTGCTTTGAAATACAGCAGCATATGATGAGTGGCGGTTGATCAGAACAAGAGAAATCAGAAATAATGTAGATATCCGAGTGGAAGAATCAGGCAGGAATCAGAGTGACGATTATCTTACAATTGGTGAAGTTTTAAAATACAAAAAATATGATCAAAGGAACAGATCAAAAGACAGAACATATGATACGGACTGAAAGAGTAAAGGTCTATCACGCACTCTCCTCCTCTTTTGGCCTGCAGAATAAAACCAGGGGCCGACAGCATGTTCTAGGCATTCAGTATGGACCCTGCACAATGGTTCCACCATTCAACTGCCAACAGAAGAACCGAGTGATGGCACGGAAAAACAAACAGGCGGCAGGTCTTCATTTATCTTCTGCCCGGTTCCCTCCCTCCACCCTGCTGCCCTCTTTGATGTCCCCTGATTAATCTGCCCTTCGCTCCCACCCGTCTCCTCCACTTTGTGGTACTGAGCCACTCTCCTCCACAGAGATGCTGATCACAGCACTGAAGGAAACAGCTGAAAGACTTGAGGCCGGTCCCTGAGTTTGTAAGAACTAATAAAAATGAAACAACAGAGAATATGGCCCATTGCATTACATAATGTCTTTCAGAAATGTTTGTTAAGCTCAAACATTATTAAAATCACTTATATTAAATATTATCTGTTCTGTAAATAATATTTAAACATTCATACACACACATAAATATATGCTTAAATAATGTTTTTTACAGATGTATTTTATGTGTGTGTTGAATTAATATGCCAGCATGTACATATTTTAGCACATTTTTTCCTCATATTAAAATGTATAATGTTTTATTCTTTATTCTTCATGTTTCAAGTCTTGTTCCACTGAAAGAGGATTATTATAAACACATTTTGTATTTTGCTTGTTTTTACCAAATTAAGTTTAATCAAATTTATTTTCTGTAGTAACTGACAGCATGTGACAGACGCTGCCAATAGAAATATTAACTTGTATTTACCCTAAACTTTCCTTTTAAGAGCACTGTCATCATGGAAAAACTCTGTGACTTCTTTTGCAGACTGTTACCTCATTCTGTTTCCCTTTCTCATTCTGCTGCTCTCTCTCATTCTGCTGCTCTCTCTCATTCTGCTGCTCTCTCTCATTCTGCTGCTCTCTCATTCTGCTGCTCTCTCTCATTCTGTTACCCTCTCTCATCTGCTGCCCTCTCTCATTCTGCTGCTCTCTCTCATTCTGCTGCTCTCTCTCATTCTGCTGCTCTCTCATTCTGCTGCTCTCTCTCATTCTGCTGCTCTCTCTCATTCTGCTGCTCTCTCTCATTCTGCTGCTCTCTCTCATTCTGTTACCCTCTCTCATCTGTTGCCCTCTCTCATTCTGTTGCCCTCTCTCATTCTGCTGCTCTCTCATTCTGTTTCCCTCTCTCATTCTGTTGCCCTCTCTCATCTGTTGCCCTCTCTCATTCTGCTGCTCTCTCATTCTGTTGCCCTCTCTCATTCTGTTTCCCTCTCTCATCTGTTGCCCTCTCTCATTCTGCTGCCCTCTCTCATTCTGTTGCCCTCTTTCATTCTGTTGCCCTCTCATTCTGTTGCCCTCTCTCATTCTGCTGCTTTCTCATTCTGCTGCTCTCTCATTCTGTTTCCCTCTCTCATTCTGTTGCCCTCTCATTCTGCTGCTCTCTCATTCTGTTGCCCTCTCTCATTCTGTTGCCCTCTCATTCTGCTGCTCTCTCATTCTGTTGCCCTCTCTCATCTGTTGCTCTCTTTCATTCTGCTGCTCTGTCATTCTGTTGCCCTCTCTCATTCTGTTTCCCTCTCTCATTCTGTTGCCCTCTCTCATTCTGCTGCTTTCTCATTCTGCTGCTCTCTCATTCTGTTTCCCTCTCTCATTCAATTGCCCTCTCATTCTGCTGCTCTCTCATTCTGTTGGCCTCTCTCATTCTGTTGCCCTCTCATTCTGCTGCTCTCTCATTCTGTTGCCCTCTCTCATCTGTTGCCCTCTCTCATTCTGCTGCTCTGTCATTCTGTTGCCCTCTCTCATTCTGTTGCCCTCTCTCATTCTGCTGCTCTCTCATTCTGTTTCCTTCTCTCATTCTGTTTCCCTCTCTCATTCTGCTGCCCTCTCATTCTGCTGCTCTCTCATTCTGTTGCCCTCTCTCATTCTGTTGCCCTCTCATTCTGCTGCTCTCTCATTCTGCTGCCCTCTCATTCTGTTGCCCTCTCTCATTCTGTTGCCCTCTCTCATCTGCTGCCCTCTTTCATTCTGTTTCCCTCTCTCATTCTGCTGCTCTCTCTCATTCTGCTGCTCTCTCATTCTGCTGCTCTCTCTCATTCTGTTATCCTCTCTCATCTGTTGCCCTCTCTCATTCTGTTGCCCTCTCTCATTCTGCTGCTCTCTCTCATTCTGCTGCTCTCTCATTCTGCTGCTCTCTCTCATTCTGTTACCCTCTCTCATCTGCTGCCCTCTCTCATTCTGTTGCCCTCTCTCATTCTGCTGCTCTCTCTCATTCTGCTGCTCTCTCATTCTGCTGCTCTCTCTCATTCTGTTACCCTCTCTCATCTGTTGCCCTCTCTCATTCTGTTACCCTCTCTCATTCTGCTGCTCTCTCATTCTGCTGCTCTCTCATTCTGCTGCTCTCTCATTCTGTTTCCCTCTCTCATCTGTTGCCCTCTCTCATTCTGCTGCTCTGTTATTCTGTTGCCCTCTCTCATCTGTTGCCCTCTCTCATTCTGCTGCTCTGTCATTCTGTTGCCCTCTCTCATTCTGTTGGCCTCTCTCATTCTGTTGCCCTCTCATTCTGCTGCTCTCTCATTCTGTTGCCCTCTCTCATCTGTTGCCCTCTCTCATCTGTTGCCCTCTCTCATCTGTTGCCCTCTCTCATTCTGCTGCTCTGTCATTCTGTTGCCCTCTCTCATTCTGTTGCCCTCTCTCATTCTGCTGCTCTCTCATTCTGTTTCCCTCTCTCATTCTGTTGCCCTCTCTCATCTGTTGCCCTCTCTCATTCTGCTGCTCTCTCATTCTGCTGCTCTCTCATTCTGTTGCCCTCTCTCATCTGTTGCCCTCTCTCATTCTGCTGCTCTCTCATTCTGCTGCTCTCTCATTCTGTTTCCCTCTCTCATCTGTTGCCCTCTCTCATTCTGCTGCTCTCTCATTCTGTTGCTCTCTCATTCTGTTTCCCTCTCTCATCTGTTGCCCTCTCATTCTGCTGCTCTCTCATTCTGCTGCTCTCTCATTCTGTTTCCCTCTCTCATCTGTTGCCCTCTCTCATTCTGCTGCTCTCTCATTCTGTTGCCCTCTCTCATTCTGCTGCTCTCTCATTCTGTTTCCCTCTCTCATTCTGTTTCCCTCTCTCATCTGTTGCCCTCTCTCATTCTGCTGCTCTCTCATTCTGTTGCCCTCTCTCATTCTGCTGCTCTCTCATTCTGTTGCCCTCTTATTCTGTTGCCCTCTCTCATTCTGCTGCTCTCTCATTCTGATGCCCTCTCTCATCTGTTGCCCTCTCTCATTCTGCTGCTCTCTCATTCTGCTGCTCTCTCATTCTGTTTCCCTCTCTCATCTGTTGCCCTCTCTCATTCTGCTGCTCTCTCATTCTGTTTCCCTCTCTCATTCTGTTGCCCTCTCTCATTCTGCTGCTCTCTCATTCTGCTGCTCTCTCATTCTGTTGCCCTCTCTCATTCTGTTGCCCTCTCATTCTGCTGCTCTCTCATTCTGTTTCCCTCTCTCATCTGTTTCCCTCTCTCATTCTGCTGCTCTGTCATTCTGTTGCCCTCTCTCATTCTGCTGCTCTCTCATTCTGCTGCTCTCTCATTCTGCTGCTCTCTCATTCTGCTGCTCTCTCATTCTGCTGCTCTCTCATTCTGTTTCCCTCTCTCATTCTGTTGATGCACAATCTGAGAGCAGCCGCAGTCTGTGTATGTGGAAGATGGGGGTGGCTTTTTCAAAACGACAGGGGGCAATACAGAGAGGTTACATAAAGACACATCAATCAACAACAAAAAACACCCAAACATGCCCATCACAATAAAAACCAGCAGAACTGTAATGTTGAAGAACACACAGGTATTGTGTATGAGTTATGAAACCACTCGTCTCTATTGTCTGCTGCTGAGAACAATTGAAAATTGGGTCAGTGGGCTGAAAAGAAAAATCAGCTCCCAACATTTCAGTTTGAGTTTTCTGTGTGACAAGCACGACCCCATTAGCTCACTTATCAAACTCGCTCAAAGCAGAATCTTAGCGAGGAGGACATCTGTCTGCAGTAGATAATTCCTGAAACAGACAAACAAACAAAAATGTTTTTCATAAGCACTGCTGCTTCACACAGGCTGCAGACATTGACATTATAAAAAAATAAACTTCAATAAAATACTGTTTTCATTATGTTGACAAAGTACACTGAACTCTTTAATTCAAAAAGATCAGGGAAAACGTAATGTCTCATTATAGTCAGTGAATATGCAAGAACTTAATAAATAATGCAATATGCCATACGATAATGCTTTGAGTTTAAATTAAAGATATATTTAAAAACATATATATAAAAATGTATATACGTATATAAGATATATTTTTACTTTGGAATAAAAGCAACAAAATATTATAGTGGGTACCGACCATTTTGTTGAGCTTTTTGCTCTTAATAACGAACACATATAAAACAAAATGAATATCTACAGAAAAGGTATCTACAGAAAAGGTATCTACAGAAAAGTCTTCACTGCTTCTGAAGACCTTCAGCAGTGTAAATTAAAGAGGATTTATACTGAGAGACAAAGGCTGACAGTATGTTACACACCTACCAGAAGAGACAGATTTGTGTGCAGAACCCTACTGGAGAGGGAGGCTGTGTTGCACCTCCACTGCAGACACAAGTGCTTCCAGCCACCACATCTGCACACACACACACAAGTGATACTGAATAAGCACACTTCCTCAACCACATCCTTCTTATACATTCAGGACTGTCTGTTTGTACTTCGTTTCACAGTTTGTAACTGTTCTCACTGGTTTGACTTCAGATTAAAGATCTGGCAGCATCCAAAATGGTTCCACAAACCCTGTAATCCTCAGAGGACATGCCCCACTCTCCTGAAGTGCACACTAAAGTTAGATTTACAATAACAAAGAACAATTGACTAAATGTTTTTACTTGTTCTATGCAGACTCAGTTTGTGTATGAGACTGACATCTAGTGGACATGTTTATTATATGACACTCCTGTTTGTACATGTTTCTTTAACAGAACCAGGAAGTTCTTCAGTTCAGAGAAAGTGAAACCAAACTGAGATCAGGCTGTTTGTTTCATCTTTCTGTCTGTGTGCATTCAGTACAATGGCAGAAGCCAGTGTTTCAGTGTCTCAGGATCAGTTCAGCTGTTCAATCTGTTTGGATGTACTGAAGGATCCAGTGACCATTCCCTGTGGACACAGTTACTGTATGAGCTGTATTACAGACTGCTGGAATCAGGATGATGAGAAGAGAGTCTACAGCTGCCCTCAGTGCAGACAGACCTTCACTCCAAGACCTGCTTTAGCTAAAAACACCATGCTGGCTGAAGTGGTGGAGAAACTGAAGAAGACTAAACTACAAGCTGCTGGTGCTGCTCACTGTTATGCTGGACCTGGAGATGTGGAGTGTGACGTCTGTACTAGGAGAAAACACAAAGCTGTCAAGTCCTGTCTGGTGTGTCTGAACTCTTACTGTCAAACTCATTTTGAATGTCACGAACAACTTCAGTCGAAAAAACGACACAAAGTGACTGATGCCACAGGACGACTTCAGGAGATGATCTGCCCTCAACATGACAAACTTCTAGAGATTTACTGTCGTACTGATCAGAGCTGTATATGTCTTCTGTGTGTGGTGGATGAACACAGAAACCATGAGACTGTATCAGCTGCAGCAGAGAGAACTGAGAAACAGGTAAGAGCTGAAAACACTGACTGATGTGTTAATGTGATCAGTTCTATAATAAATGCTTCTTCATGATCACACTGTAGCTACATAACTAAAGATCATTATCATTTTTTATGTGATGCATATATGACATTTCTTTGATTTTAAAATTCACTCTTACATCCAGCTCATCTAATTAATTGCTTTTAACAGAAACAACTGAAGAAGACACATAAATCATATCAGAAGAAAATCCAGCACAGACAGTTGTTGTTTCAGGAGCTGAGAGAAGATGTGGACAATTACATGGTGAGTTTTGAGCAGAAGAACAACTGCTGGCTGCTGGAAGAACTGTTTCACACTCAGTTAGGACTGTCCTCCAATCAGTCAGTGAGGAGCTCAGTGCTAGACCACCTTCAGTCCCACTGAAGCCCACTGTGGGTAACAGGCTGTGTGAGGACCAGTAAGATCTGAGTGAATGGGCTGATTCTAATGGTTCTCTCTGTGTGTACTAACAGCGCTCTGCACAGGCAGCAGTGGAGGACAGTGAGAGGATCTTTACTGAGCTGATCCGCTCCATTGAGAGAAGCCGCTCTGAGGTGACACAGCTGATCAGAGATCAGGAAAAAGCTGCAGTGAGTCGAGCTGAAGGACTCTTGAAGGATCTGGAGCAGGAGATTGATGATCTGAGGAGGAGAGACACTGAGCTGGAGCAGCTTTCACACACAGATAATCACATCCATTTCCTCCAGGTAACAGAGATCTGAAAAACAGGACAGTGGTCTTCAGGAAGTGAAGAGCATGTTTTATAGAGATTGTATTTTCTGTTAAATGTTTCTGTTGTTTGTCTTTGTGTGTGTGTAGAGTTTCCAGTCTCTCTGTGTTCCAGTTTCCAGTCTCTCTGTGTCTCCTGGATCTACAGACTCACTCAGCATCACTGTCAGTTCTCTCTCTTTTGATGATGTTCAAAAAATTAAAGAGAAACTGGAGCATTTTTGCAAAGAAGCAATAAAAAAGACATTTGATAGAGGTAAAACACCAATTTTACCTAAAAATAAGGCACATATGTAATAACAATACAATATTTTCTATAAACACAAAGAATATCACTCTCTGAATCAGAATGTATTTATTTTCTGATATAGTTATTCCTGAACCCAAGACCAGAGAGCAGTTCCTACACTGTGAGTCTGAAACAACAAACACACATATACTAAAGATTTCATTTCAGGATGATATTAAAAATATGAACAGTATTAATATGCATTTCAGTCATTTTAAGTCCCTCTGTAATAAAACTCATCAATCACTGAATGTGCAGAATAAACACAAATAAATAACTGTGATTGTCCACAGAGAAACATGAGATCAAATATCAGTTTACTATCAGTCAAGATTCTCATTTTACATACAAACGTCTGTAACAGACCTGAACTGTAAGAGTAACATGATTATTACATCACAACAGAACAACTCTCCATAAAAACCTTAATATAAGACTTTTTTTTCAAACATTTATTTTAAACTGAAAATTTCTTGATTTACATGCAAATTATGTTTTCTTTTTATCAGATTATCGTCAGTTCACTGCAGATCCAAACACAGTGAATAAATATCTCTGTCTGTCTGAGCGGAACAGAGTGATTACTGGCACTGGCACACAGCAGTTGTATCCTGATCATCTAGATAGATTCGATGCTTATCGTCAGGTGTTGTGTAGAGAGAGTGTGTGTGAACGCTGTTACTGGGAGGTTCAGCGGAGTGGTTGGCTGTGTATATCAGTGTCATATAAGAGCATCAACAGGAAGGGAGGGGGTCATGAGTGCTTGTTTGGATATAATGATCAATCCTGGAGTTTGTACTGCTGTGACTCCAGTTACTCATTCTATCACAATAACACTGAGACTAAACTCCCTGTAGTGTCCAGATCTTCTAGAATAGGAGTGTATGTGGATCACAGAGCAGGAACTCTGTCCTTCTACAGCGTCTCTGACACAATGACCCTCATCCACAGAGTCCAGACCACATTCACTCAGCCTCTCTATCCTGGGTTTAGAGTTATTAATGGATCCGTGAAACTGTGTAATTTAACAAAATGTATGATACAAAGAATCTATATGTAATATTCTCATATCAGAAGTATGACATCAGTGATGGCTCATCAATCAGGAAATATTAAGTCTCTTGTTTTCTAATCACTATATTAATACTGAACTTGTGTCAGTGAGATGAAACACATGTCAGATGTGAGAGTATAAATCTAATAATGATTGTAAGAAGAAACAGAAGGAATATAGAGAATCATCAATGACAGTAACAACACAAACAGTGTCACACTGTGTCTGTGTCAGTTTTCACATGCAGGATTGATGAAAGTTCTTCTGAGTTACAGTCAGTGTCTCACTGTGGACATTTATTGTTCAGATGTATTTGATAGATTCACAGGGACTGAGTTTAAATGAACTCAATGATTTCAGCTGTGGTGAAGGATCTTCTGTCTGTTCTAACAGCTCCTGACATGTTGATTTTCAGCTCCTGTAATTCTCAGTGTTTCCCACTGTAAGTTTCTAGATTTCACATCTGCAGATTCATGAACATTCATGCATTCTTGTCAGCATACATTTATTACATTGTTTTTTTAGTTTTCATTGTTGTTTATATTCTGTATGTGTGATATGAGTATTTAAAGTTTGGACAGCCTGTTAACTGAAACTTTATAGATGTCAGCCAATAAACAATTCAATACTTAGTTTAGTTTGTGGAGAAATATTAATAGTAAACCAATACAGTAGTTATTACAGTATAAATAAATGAATAAAGTTCTTTAACTCAGCACAAATACTGTACTTAATGTTGCTCTGCTTAATAAATATGATTGACAGGTGAACTGAGTCTCTCATTCATTCTTGTCTGTATTTTTGGGCTCTTGATTCCTCACCAGATACAGATTGAATGTATCAGCTTGAAAAACACAAATGTAGAGCAGCACACAGCTTGGAACAGCTTATGATCCAAAGCATACAGCATCATCTGTAAAGCATGGTGGAGGCAGTGTGATGGCATGGACATGCACGGGTCTCAGTGCCACTGGGTCACCGCTGTGTATTGATCATGTGACAGAAGCAGCTGGATGAATTCTGAAGTCTTCAGCCAGCAAAGTTGATTGGATGGCGCTTCACACTACAAATAGACAATGACCCAAAACATACGGCAAAAGCAAGCCAAGTGTTTTGAAGGGTAAAGAAGGAAACAGGCAAGTTAATCACCTGATCTCAACCCCATCAAGCAAGCATTTCACTTAAAGACAAAACTAAAGGCAGAAAGACCCTCAAACAATGAACAATTGAGGACAGCTGCAGAAACGCTGGCAAAGCATCACAGAGGAAAGACAGTGTTTAGTGATGTCCATGAGTTCAGACTTCAGACAGTCATTGCCTGCAAAGCATTCTCAACAAAGTATTAAAAATGAACATTTTATTCATTTGTCCAATAACATCTGAGGTTCTGAAAATACGGGACTGTGCGTAAAAAAAATGGTTACAATTTCTAAAGTTCACACAATTCTTTTTGTTCAAACCCTTAAATTAAAGTGAGAAGTCACTTCCATTTCATCTTATTTTGTGTTTTAATTCAAAATGATGAAAACTGTGTCAGTGTCCAAATATACATAAACCTAATTGTATGACCCTACGTTTCTAGTGTCTCCCTGCAGTTTTACTCCCTTTAGTTTCTAACTGAAGGTAAGTTTAACAACCCAAGTGCAGTTTAATACACCAAACATACTCATGGACTGACTAAACTTGATTCCTAACAGAAGGTATATAAAGACAAACGAAGCTAGACAAAAGACAGTGAAAACATGACGGCTAAAATACACTAATCGAGGTAGCAAGACAAACGTCTGGACACAATTAGGGTGGGTAACATGAAATAACTACAAATACCACACACAAGACATCAAAACAGACTTTAAAATAAAAAACATGACAACAAAGCAACACAACACAAAACCTTTACACGTTTCCCGAAACTCAGAACCAGAAAGACTCAATTTCAAAGAAAGCATAACTAAGCTGTTTCGACTCAATATCATATCTCAATATTACCTGATCAATTAGAAGCACAAAATGTGTTCATGTGCTTTAATTCATGTTAAACATTTCATCCACAAACAAACATTTTGACATTATTTTAACATTATTTTAGTTTTAGTTGATTATAAACCTCAGGATAATTCTTATTATTGCCTCATTCAGTGGTAGCACAAACGCAGCACAGCTCAATATAGTGACTGTAAGTGTAAGTGACACATCAGTGATTTGATCTCTTACTAGATAAACTAAAGAAAGTTCATCAAATATAAAAGTAAATAATAATGACTTGTATTTAAACTGTTATTTACAATTCACAACTGTAGCTCTACAGCAAAAAAAAACAAACAAACTAACATTACACATGAAATGAAACATTTTAAAAGATGTTTAAATGTTATCAAAATAAACATTAATAACTTGAATCAAAAATCAACACATATCTGTCATCTGCTGGATGCACGGCTTCATCTTTAATGGGCTTTTTTCGTTTCTCGGTTAATGTCTTTTCATAGTTGTCCATCAATTATGATCATTTGGCGCAAACATGAGGTCAATGGTGCATCATGTGTGTAGTGCTGCCTACTGCGTTCACCGTAAAGTGCATATTTTATCATTTTATATATATATATATATATATACTGCGTGGGCATGTTTATTATATGACACTCCTGTTTGCACACGTTTCATTAACAGAACCAGGAAGTTCTTCAGTTCAGAGAAAGTGAAACTAAACTGAGATCAGGCTGTTTGTTTCATCTTTCTGTCTGTGTGCATTCAGTACAATGGCAGAAGCCAGTGTTTCAGTGTCTCAGGATCAGTTCAGCTGTTCAATCTGTTTGGATGTACTGAAGGATCCAGTGACCATTCCCTGTGGACACAGTTACTGTATGAGCTGTATTACAGACTGCTGGAATCAGGATGATCAGAAGAGAGTCTACAGCTGCCCTCAGTGCAGACAGACCTTCACTCCAAGACCTGCTTTAAATAAGAATGTCATGTTTGCTGAAGTGGTGGAGAAACTGAAGAAGACTAAACTACAAGCTGCTGGTGCTGCTCACTGTTATGCTGGACCTGGAGATGTGGAGTGTGACGTCTGTACTAGGAGAAAACGCAAAGCTGTCAAGTCCTGTCTGGTGTGTCTGAACTCTTACTGTCAAACTCATTTTGAATGTCACGAACAACTTCAGTCGAAAAAACGACACAAAGTGACTGATGCCACAGGACGACTTCAGGAGATGATCTGCCCTCAACATGACAAACTTCTAGAGATTTACTGTCGTACTGATCAGAGCTGTATATGTCTTCTGTGTGTGGTGGATGAACACAAAAACCATCAGACTGTATCAGCTGCAGCAGAGAGAACTGAGAAACAGGTAAGAGCTGAAAACACTGACTGATGTGTTAATGTGATCAGTTCTATAATAAATGCTTCTTCATGATCACACTGTAGCTACATAACTAAAGATCATTATCATTTTTTATTTAACACACTTATATAAAACATATTTCTTTAATTTATAAGTCACACTTATGTACACTTTATCTGTTTTATTATTTCCAACAGAAACAACTAAAAGAGACACAGAAAAAATACAAGCACAGAATCCAGGAGAGACAGAAGGAGCTTCAGGAGCTGAGAGAGACTGTGGAGACTCACAAGGTGAGTTTTGAGCAGAAGAACAACTGCTGGCTGCTGGAAGAACTGTTTCACACTCAGTTAGGACTGTCCTCCAATCAGTCAGTGAGGAGCTCAGTGCTGGACCACCTTCAGTCCCACTGAAGCCCACTGTGGGTAACAGGCTGTGTGAGGACCAGTAAGATCTGAGTGAATGGGCTGATTCTAATGGTTCTCTCTGTGTGTGCTAACAGCGCTCTGCACAGGCAGCAGTGGAGGACAGTGAGAGGATCTTTACTGAGCTGATCCGCTCCATTAAGAGAAGCTGCTCTGAGCTCATACAGCTGATCAGAGATCAGGAAAAAGCAGCAGTGAGTCGAGCTGAAGGACTCTTGAAGGATCTGGAGCAGGAGATTGATGATCTGAGGAGGAGAGACACTGAGCTGGAGCAGCTTTCACACACAGATGATCACATCCATTTCCTCCAGGTAACAGAGATGTGAAAAACAGGACAGTGGTCTTCAGGAAGTGAAGAGCATGTTTTACAGAGATTGTATTTTCTGTGAAATGTTTCTGTTGTTTGTCTTTGTGTGTGTGTAGAGTTTCCAGTCTCTCTGTGTTCCAGTTTCCAGTCTCTCTGTGTCTCCTGGATCTACAGACTCACTCAGCATCACTGTCAGTTCTCTCTCTTTTGATGATGTTCAAAAAATTAAAGAGAAACTGGAGCATTTTTACAAAGAAGCAATAAAAAAGACATTTGATAGAGGTAAAACACCAATTTTACCTAAAAATAAGGCACATATGTAATAACAATACAATATTTTCTATAAACACAAAGAATATCACTCTCTGAATCAGAATGTATTTATTTTCTGATATAGTTATTCCTGAACCCAAGACCAGAGAGCAGTTCCTACACTGTGAGTCTGAAACAACAAACACACATATACTAAAAATTTCATTTCAGGATGATATTAAAAATATGAACAGTATTAATATGCATTTCAGTCACTTTAAATCCCTCTGTAATGAAACTCATCAATCACTGAACGTGCAGAATACACAGAAAATAAATACCTGTGTTAATAAACAAATTTATTTTATAATCAGACTGATTATAATCAGTTTATTATCAGTCAAGATTCTCATTTTACATGTAAACCATTAATATTTTCTAGAAACACAGATTCTCTACATTTAAATGAAATTAAATTATTCAACCTGAACATTTAAAATCTGTTTATAATCTTATACTAGAGAAGGTCATGTGAGAAATATAACCTTGAACAAAATATATTTTGAACTATTGAACTATAAAACAAAGAGACTTTGACAATTAATATATTCTTCACACATTCCCAAACACACTGACACACACAGAACTGTGATGTTTGTAACAGTAAGACCTGTACTGTAAGAGTAACATGACTATTACATCATAACAGAACAACTGATTATATAAACCTAAAATAAGATGTGGAGAAGTTTTATTTTAATTATTGAAATTCAGATTTCTTGATTTACATACAGATTATATGTTTTGTTTCCATCAGATTATCGTCACTTCACTGCAGATCCAAACACAGTGTATAAACGTCTCCGTCTGTCTGAGAGGAACAGAGTGATTACTGACACTAACACACAGTCAGTTGTATCCTGATCATCCAGACAGATTTGATGTTTATGATCAGGTGTTGTGTAGAGAGAGTGTGTGTGAACGCTGTTACTGGGAGGTTGAATGGAGTGGCCATGTGTGTATATCAGTGTCATATAAGAGCATCAGCAGGAAGGGACGGGGTCATGAGTGTATATTTGGATGTAATGATCAATCCTGGAGTTTGTACTGCTGTATCACAATAACACTGAGACTAAACTCCCTGTAGTGTCCAGATCTTCTAGAATAGGAGTGTATGTGGATCACAGAGCAGGAACTCTGTCCTTCTACAGCGTCTCTGACACAATGACCCTCATCCACAGAGTCCAGACCACATTCACTCAGCCTCTCTATCCTGGGTTTAGAGTTATTAATGGATCCGTGAAACTGTGTAATTTAACAAAATGTATGATACAAAGAATCTATATGTAATATTCTCATATCAGAAGTATGACATCAGTGATGGCTCATCAATCAGGAAATATTAAGTCTCTTGTTTTCTAATCACTATATTAATACTGAACTTGTGTCAGTGAGATGAAACACATGTCAGATGTGAGAGTATAAATCTAATAATGATTGTAAGAAGAAACAGAAGGAATATAGAGAATCATCAATGACAGTAACAACACAAACAGTGTCACACTGTGTCTGTGTCAGTTTTCACATGCAGGATTGATGAAAGTTCTTCTGAGTTACAGTCAGTGTCTCACTGTGGACATTTATTGTTCAGATGTATTTGATAGATTCACAGGGACTGAGTTTAAATGAACTCAATGATTTCAGCTGTGGTGAAGGATCTTCTGTCTGTTCTAACAGCTCCTGACATGTTGATTTTCAGCTCCTGTAATTCTCAGTGTTTCCCACTGTAAGTTTCTAGATTTCACATCTGCAGATTCATGAACATTCATGTGTTCCTGTTAGCATGTTTTCTTTTAAGGTTTCTTTAAGGATGCACTCGCACTAGGCATAGTTGTTTCTTCATCCCTGGAAGAAAAAGAAACATAAAATCACGCTGCTCTTCAGTACAATGAAAACATTTAATAATCAGAGCAGCTGAGCTCGAAAAAGAACCAAAAGCTCTTGTAAGTTCTTCTGCCTGCTGAAGACACACAAGAGTTTATACTTTAAAGTTAACTGAAAATATACTAGAAACACACACACGTTTACTTACTAGTGCATCTAAACTAGGACACACCATAAACTTGTGTTGTAATGTTTATCATTGCATTGAGGAAGGCAGAGCACATATTCATTATTTTAAATGTTAGGCTGATGGCTGCACAAAAACCAGGTCCAAAATTAAAGTTATGAAACATCCCTGAATGCAAAACCGTGCGCCGCCCGGGAATCGAACCCGGGTCGCAAGAATGGGAATCTTGCATGATACCACTACACCAGCGGCGCCTGCGCGAACCGGAAGTGACACACCATCCACTACGAGCATGACAACCGGAAGTCGTTCACATCGGGCACATATCGATCATGAAGATTAAACCGGTTTGGTATGAAGGTTTTAACGTGACATTAATGAACAGCCCCCGTCACCGCCTGTTCCTCCTGCAGCTGAAACACTCAATCCTAAATCAATCACAATCAATCGATCAATCACATCGATCACATCGATCATGACCGCTCGTAACCCCCGGCGTTGCGTCACGCCGGTCTCCAGCACGCGCCACCTGCAGTCAGCCAATCGCCGCGCAGCGCCGGCCCCTGCCATGGCAACGCCTCCATCACTTCCGGCTGAACGCGACGACACCGGCAGCGACCCACAAACGTGAAGCAGCGGTCGTCGCTTTCCGTTCACCGCGCAGCGCTGCACCGACGTCTGCTCGGCTGGGAAACGGATGCCGTGAGTCTGACTGACGCGGCGGGACGTTAAGGTGAGGGCTTGTTGTGTGCGTCGCGTGATGTGCTGCTGCTGCTGCTTTACATGTTAAAGGTTTTTCCTCTGACAGCTGCCAGGAGAATGTAGGAGATCATCCCAGTCTTCCTGATTGTATCCCGGCCTCTACCAGGCAGCAATAACACATGCATGCATTTAATATTCTCATACATCATCATACCATAATCTCTCTGCATCACGCATGCATGCATTTAATATTCTCATACATCATCATACCATAATCTCTCTGCATCACGCATGCATGCATTTAATATTCTCATACATCATCATACCATAATCTCTCCGCATCAGACACGCATGCATGCATTTAATATTCTCATACATCATCATACTATAATCTCTCTGCATCACGCATGCATGCATTTAATATTCTCATACATCATCATACCATAATCTCTCTGCATCACGCATGCATGCATTTAATATTCTCATACATCATCATACCATAATCTCTCTGCATCACGCATGCATGCATTTAATATTCTCATACATCATCATACCATAATCTCTCTGCATCACGCATGCATGCATTTAATATTCTCATACATCATCATACCATAATCTCTCTGCATCACGCATGCATTTAATATTCTCATACATCATCATACCATAATCTCTCTGCATCAGACACACACACACATACATGCATTTAATATTCTCATACATCATCATACCATAATCTCTCTGCATCACGCATGCATTTAATATTCTCATACATCATCATACCATAATCTCTCTGCATCAGACACACACACACATGCATGCATTTAATATTCTCATACATCATCATACCATAATCTCTCTGCATCACGCATGCATGCATGCATTTAATATTCTCATACATCATCATACCATAATCTCTCTGCATCACGCATGCATGCATTTAATATTCTCATACATCATCATACCATAATCTCTCTGCATCACGCATGCATGCATTTAATATTCTCATACATCATCATACCATAATCTCTCTGCATCACGCATGCATGCATTTAATATTCTCATACATCATCATACCATAATCTCTCTGCATCACGCATGCATGCATGCATTTAATATTCTCATACATCATCATACCATAATCTCTCTGCATCAGACACACACACACATGCATGCATTTAATATTCTCATACATCATCATACCATAATCTCTCCATCTGCACACACACGCATGCATGCATTTAATATTCTCATACATCATCATACCATAATCTCTCTGCATAGACACACACACATGCATGCATTTAATATTCTCATACATCATCATACCATAATCTCTCTGCATCACGCATGCATGCATTTAATATTCTCATACATCATCATACCATAATCTCTCTGCATCACGCATGCATGCATTTAATATTCTCATACATCATCATACCATAATCTCTCTGCATCAGACACACACACGCATGCATGCATTTAATATTCTCATACATCATCATACCATAATCTCTCTGCATCACGCATGCATGCATTTAATATTCTCATACATCATCATACCATAATCTCTCTGCATCACGCATGCATGCATTTAATATTCTCATACATCATCATACCATAATCTCTCTGCATGACACGCACGCATGCATGCATTTAATATTCTCATACATCATCATACTATAATCTCTCTGCATCACACATGCATGCATTTAATATTCTCATACATCATCATACCATAATCTCTCTGCATCACGCATGCATGCATTTAATATTCTCATACATCATCATACCATAATCTCTCTGCATCAGACACACACACATGCATGCATTTAATATTCTCATACATCATCATACTATAATCTCTCTGCATCACACATGCATGCATTTAATATTCTCATACATCATCATACCATAATCTCTCTGCATCACGCATGCATGCATTTAATATTCTCATACATCATCATACCATAATCTCTCTGCATCAGACACACACACATGCATGCATTTAATATTCTCATACTTCATCATACTATAATCTCTCTGCATCACACATGCATGCATTTAATATTCTCATACATCATCATACTATAATCTCTGCATCACGCATGCATGCATTTAATATTCTCATACATGATCATACCATAATCTCTCTGCATCACGCATGCATGCATGCATGCATTTAATATTCTAATACATCATCATACCATAATTTCTCTGCATCAGACACACACACACATGCATGCATGCATTTAATATTCTAATACATCATCATACCATAATTTCTCTGGATCAGACACACACACAGCATGCATGCATACATTTAATATTCTCATACATGATCATACCATAATCTCTCTGCATCAGACACACATGCACATGCATGCAAGCATACATTTAACACATAGCGTAATGTCTCTCTCATACACCCACATACAATCTCAGATACAGTAATCTCCCCATACATAATCTAACACATTTCTCACCCCATCATCTGGGATTCTTTCATTGATAGGCAGACGTCAGGCAGTGTGATTTATTATCAGGCAGTTTATTGTGGTTGCTTTGTGAAATAGTAAGTTAGCCTGATTTTTAACAACATATCTGACAGCGCCTTTATGTTGAAAGGTGACTGTGAAGTGACATTAGGTTAATTTATGAAATAACTGGGTGTGTGGACATATGTTATTAATAAGTCTTTAATTAATTGATTTCATGGACTAAACCTTGTATGTGTGTCATATGTGGATTTTATTATTTTAAACCTTTGGTTGAACAGGTGACATCACTTACAGTCATTTAATGACCATGTAAACAGCTTCACACACTTGAATTTTGTAGATACATGATACGTTTATTGATAATTTATTGATCATTTATTTCATATGCACATTTATGTAACGTTGTCATGTTTCTGTAGGTAGGAGAAATCTTACAGTTTTCATCATCATCAGCTATTTTCTTCCGCTGTTTAAAATGTTAGTGACATACGTGGCAGGTTTGGATACACTTTGCATCCCGTGATATTGCCACAATTTAAACGAACAGTTAACCCAAACATTCATAATCCTATCACCACTGACAACCTCATATGATTACAACAAACACAACAGCACCAGAGATATGTTGCAGAATTGTCTCTGTAGCAGAAGAGCTGTCAGACTCCAAAAAGGATGAAAACGGTACGATTGCAGATGAACTGTCCCTTTAATGCTATAAATGATCCTAAACCTGATGCCAGATTTTATAGAGTGCCCAGTGCCGTGGGACACATTCAATGATATTTTAATAACTCAGTTGCAGGGAAAGAAAATGCACAAAGAAACAAAAAGCTAACAGTGTGGGCTTTTAACAAGTGCTGATTGAACAGATTTTAGGTCTTTCTGCTGCGTGAAATATGCAGTAATGGTTTGTGCAAAAATGATTTACACGCTTCAGAAGCACTATAGATCAAGGCTCTCAAAATCTCAGAGTATCGCGTCCTCAGTAGTTCATGGCTGTGATCAGATTTTTTCTTAGTCCTTGCATGCTTTCCCGTGATTATCTCTGTATGATAGATGTGTGTCTGTGAATGTGACTAACAGCCTAACACGTCTGAACACACCCAAGTTTCTAATGGTGTTATGAATGATAGTAATGAATGGGTAATGAGTGATAGAGCTCCTATTAGTAATCCAGTTGGGTGTGTTGAAAAGACCGGCTACAACTGACAGACATTCCTGTTCTTTCAGTTTTGCAAGCACTTGTTACACACGCTGAGCCAAAGACAGAAGTATGTGCACTCACATTCTGTGTTTCTGTGTGGGGGAGTTTGATCACAAGAGGAAAGAGGAACCAGTTTGGAGGAAGAAGACTTCCCAGTATGAATCCCTGGTGTGGTAACTCAAGCCTGTGATTGGTTCCTTCTACCCACAATATTAAAACTGCTTTCAGAGTGGAGAGTGTGTAGTCTGTTGTAGTACATTGCTATGCGGTTTCTATGATATGGTGGGAAGTTGCTTACTGGCCAGAGGAGTCAGAGGAGCCCACCCCCAAATCAGTTGTATTCTGGGATCTAGAGAGAGCTTTGGTCCCTCTTCCAATGTATCTAAAAGTTACTTAAAGGTTTACTTTTTCCCAAAATGCCAGTTTAATACATTAATGCTAAGGTTTAATACTAAGCCAAAGTTTGAGCAATAGTAAAGTCATAAAGCCTTCGTGTTACATAGCACAGATGTTTGAAATAGTTAGTTAAGTTATAGTGGAGTGATGTGGTGTGGTAGTGAAAGGTCTGAGCTGTTAACTGAAAGGTTGTAGGTTCGAACCATTCAAGGAGCTGTTAGCATTGTAACACTTGACACCTCACTACATGTTAATCTAGGGAACTACTATAGTATATTGAAAGACACACACACACACACACACACACACACTCTCTCTCTCTCTCTCTCTCTCTCTCTCTCTCTCTCTCTCTCTCTCTCTCTCTCTCTCTCTCTCTCTCTCTCTCTCTCTCTCTCTCTCTCTCTCTCTCTCTCTCTCTCTCGTTGTCGCAGTGCAGGTGAGTTTGTATCACGTTACGGTGGGATGATATTTAATATCAGAGTTTGGCTAAAAATATTCACTGCACTCACTGTGTCTCAAATATCTGTCCAGTAAACGTCTGTACTTCTGGTGTGAAGACAGGAATTACCGGGATAGAGAGGGTGTTTTAAATGTCTTTCTTTGCATCTGTGTCAGATGATGGAACATTTGTTTATCACGTGTCAATGGTGAAGGTGCTGTTTTGGTTTGTAAATATGAAGTAAACACACATATTTGGAAGGAAATAATGAAAATGATGTTCTGCGACATGTCACTTCAACAGTCACTGTGGCTTGATGACTCTGGTTTTGTTTGTTGTAGACAGGTGTAAGACTTATATATTTGACCTCTGTTGTAATTGGCAGACCTCTGTACACAGGTGTAGAAAAGAATGCGATAGATTGGTAATAGGGCTGCATGATATACAGAAAACATCAAATTACGGATATGCATCCATAATTAAAACTATGTCACGTGTTATTTAGCAAGTTAGCGCATTTTTCTTCGATATCGCAGTCTATTTCTGAATGTGTTAATGTGTGCATTACTGAGATAATTTTTGCAGCTTAGTTTCCATAAATGGTGGTTCAGAACGGGAGCTTGGAGATGTAAACAGTGTGTCTTCATAATGCACTTGTATGTAGTCTGTGACATTCCACATGTAAGTAGCACATCTCTCCATTTGAACATTATTTGGTGTTTCACAGGACTCAGGGAGCGTGCTGTTTGCTGTGGACTCACCATACACGACTCTCTCACAGTGCTGGAGGGCATTTACTTGTTTGTCACAGCAACACTCTGCTTGTGATTCACTACGTGCAAATAGTTTCTTAAGAAGCACTTTGAAATGTAGAAATGTTGAACTTTTACAGAGCTCTAGGGTTCATGACTTCATTGCAAACATTAGTTAGTCTTCAGGAGGTGAAACATCATGTTGTGTAAGACAGGAGGTGTAAGTTTATTTCATTTATTGTTGATTGTAATTTTTTATTTCTTATTTTTGATTTTAAAGGGTATCTTGAATGTAATGTTCTGATCTGTTTGGCTGTGCTTCGTCAGTCTGTTTTTGAAAGGCAGAATGAATTCTGTGTGCTCGCTCTAATCCGTCTCAAGGCCTGGACTGAAAGAACTTGTTGGAACACAAGATCCTGCCACGAATGAAGCCGTGGCATTTAACATCTGTAGAATCACTCTGTGCACGATTATGATAAAAATCATAATCATGATTATTTAGGCCAGTAATGAAATCACCATTATTTAGCATCATTACCCACTGACTTTGGAAACATGTATTTTTTAATTAAATAAAGCAAACAAATAACTTGTCCTAACAGTAGATTCAACTGATAAACATATTTTAATAAAAAAATAGCTATTTTTTTCTAAATCTTTCTTGATTAGTCTCCAAGAACACGTTTGTGCAGTAGAGCTGATATTCGAGAACATCTTTTTTCTGGTTTGCCTCTTTGACCTTGTTCTCGAATGTTGAAATAAGACACACACAGAGAGAGGGGAAGACGTCTGTGGTCGTGGCTTTCGAAAAAACCTTTGTGAGAGAGGCTATTTTCAGCTCATTTCCAGTCTCCTTTATCTGAATTTGTGCAAGAAGGTTTTGTTTATATATGGCTTTACAAGAAGAATCATCCTAAAGGGCTTTTTGTCATCGAGAACTAATAATCCATTTCCAACTGTGTGTCTGAATTCTGCATTGTGTGTCCACAGTCCTGTTAGTGCAGTATCGCTCATTCCTTTTCTTGTACTGCAGAGTTTTATTTTTATTTTATATAATTTTATTCTAAATTTTGTGTGCTTGCCTTTTTTATTTCAGTACAGGAGAGTGTGGCTTGAATCCCAGAAGCCTTTGCACCCTGTCAAAGCAGGAAGCTGTGAGTGGGACAGAGAAATGGAACAGGAAGTTGTCCTTTCAGCCTTCAGGTTTGACTAAAAACAGCAGAGAAGCGCATAATCAACCACATACAAAACTGCAGACTCAAGAAGAAAACAAGTAAGACCCTCAAAAGAGGAGAAAGACACTCACACACTAAGAAAAGTCAAGAGCAATACAAAGTAAGTGGAAGAAACAATGCAGAAGCTGGACAACAAGTGTAAGAAGCCATGTGGACTAACTTCTCTCCTCTCATTGTCTGCTGATGTACAGGATGAAGCTGAAGGAGGACATGTCTCCTCTTCTGCTGCAGGTCTTTAGATCGGTGGTCTGGGTTTATTCCGTCATCACGTTCTTACCCTGGTATCTGCTCTCAGGGGCCAGTGCGAACCAGGCCCGGGCAAAACGGGTCAAAGCACGTTCAGTGAGTAGATCTGTAGGATTAACAAAGACCTGTAATACCTTAAAAGAACAGCATGAATAACTGGGTGTGACATAATCACAGGCCAAAAAATATGATTGG
Source organism: Chromobotia macracanthus (assembly GCA_036877525.1). NCBI lineage: Eukaryota > Metazoa > Chordata > Actinopteri > Cypriniformes > Botiidae > Chromobotia > Chromobotia macracanthus. The sequence continues at coordinate 3,852,009 of JAZGTH010000038.1, forward strand.
AGAGCTTGAGATTTACTGAGGGATTTAAATCTTTCTCATTACTTATTGATGTCACTTAAATAAATTGCTGATGACAATAATAAATACAGTACTCTAAATCAAGTGAAGAATTATGTTTGATTCTTTTAGCCCTATATCAGCATTTCTGTTTGAAACAGAAAATTGCAGGTTACTTTATGTACTTTTCTCAAATGAAAACAGACTGACATTTCCCAGGAAATCGGACCCAGCAGCTCAAATTATAAATCATTATTATTAGCATATCGTTGCAAGTCTATGTAATGTAAGGAGATCGCTGTGAGCACTAATCTGCTGTGTACTTGCCTAACTAACTGATTTTTGTTCATTTTTAACAAAAATAAAAGTTACGTTAGCAGCTTTAAAGGGACTGAAGAGTTTATGGCAAGTTTTGTCAGTCAGTCAACACCATTTCCTCTCTCTCTGCTGTCAGGTAAGCGGGAAGCCTGCGGGGCCGTACCGGGCAGTAAACAG
>JAZGTH010000038.1:3857500-3862500 GCA_036877525.1 Chromobotia macracanthus
TGCAGTGTATGATTACAGCACTGGGCGGGTCGGAGCTCCATTAGTTTGTTCAGAGATCACTCTTAAAGACTGGGAGGAAGGTGAGCGCTGCTTCTGTGTGTTCATGTTTGTTGTTGTCTGCTTTCTGTAGGTTAGAGAATGTTCTCAAATGATTTCTAGGTTAAATTCTTAAATACTTCTAAAGATTTGTTAAGATTTCAGTCAATCCTTGTTTTGTTGTGGCTGTAGGCGGCTATTACAGCACAGATAAACCAAACCCGCGAGGAGAGATTCTGATTGGCGGGCCCAACGTCACCATGGGTTACTATAAGAACGAGCAGAAGAACCGTGAGGATTTCTTTGTGGATGAGAAGGGCCAGCGTTGGTTCTGCACTGGAGACATAGGAGAGTTTCATCATGACGGCTGCCTCAAGATTATCGGTACACACACACACACACAGACACACACACACACACACACAGAACGTGTGTTGTTTGCTCAGTTCTATCCAACCAAAGAGGTTTTCATTGAGTGTTGGTGTGTTACATTATGGGGACCAAATGTCCCCTCAAGTACAATAATACCAGTAAATTTTGACTTGTGGGGACATTTTTAGGTTCCCATGAGAAAACAAATCATGCACAATGATTTTGAAAATCTAACAGAGCAGAAAGGTTTTGGTGATGGTTAGTGTAGGGGGATAAACATACAGTTAATGTATAGTATAAAAACCATTACAACTGTGGAATGTCCCTGTTAAACATGAAAACCCAACATGTATTTGTAGACCGTAAGAAGGACCTGGTGAAGCTACAGGCTGGTGAGTACGTGTCTCTTGGGAAAGTGGAAGCCATCCTGAAAAACTGCCCTCTTATCGACAACATATGTGTTTATGCCAACAGGTAGGAGACAACACACATGCACGCACACACAAACTCACGCAGCAGCACACATGCAGCAGCACGCGCACACACACGCAGCACACGCACACAAACTCACGCAGCAGCACGCGCACACAAACTCACGCAGCAGCACACACACAAATTGTACAATTATAAATGCAGCATGTTTATACAGTATAGTTTTCCAGTGTTGCAGTGGTGATGTAAAAAGGTTTCCCTCTCGCTAAACAGTGAAGAGCCGTATGTGATTGGCTTTGTGGTGCCCAGTCAGAAGCAGTTAACTGCTCTGGCTGAGAAGCGGAGCATCCGAGGATCATGGGAGGAGATCTGTAATCATGCTGAGATGGAGAAGGAGGTTCTGCGTATCATCACTGACGCAGCTATAACAGGTCTGTTATATTGTAATATGCATGTTGCAATGCATGGTTTGTATGTATTATGTGTTGTCAGTTTCAGCTCAGTGCAGATTTCCCAGTGATATATATATATATATATATATCACTTCAGTTTACAAACGAATATGCTAGTTAATTGCCCAGTCGTACAGATACTGTAATTTAACTGCTTTATGAAGCTTTGTAAGCCACACTGTAACCATCAACACTGTTAAATGTCTTTTGATGGACAGGTAAGCTGGAGCGCTTTGAGATCCCAAAGAAAATCCGTCTGAGTGCTGAACCCTGGACTCCGGAAACGGGCCTTGTCACAGACGCTTTCAAACTCAAACGGAAGGAACTTAAAACACACTATCAGGACGATATTGAACGGATGTACGGTGGAAAATGAATGAAACCGGGGTGACCAGCGGGGTGAGAGTGGTGTTGGGACACACCGTACCACAATGCCTATATATACAAAAAATACCCACAATCCCTGTGATGCTCTACCATTAAAACAGAGGCACACTTGAATTATTGTTAGAATATGGTTTGAATCTGGCTTGACCAAAACAAACGTAGAGGGAACATAGCAACAAGTTACCTGCTGGAGCAGGTACATAGGAATAGAAAATGTACTACTCCAGCTGAAGATGACTCCACAATACAACTTGCAATCTGTATGACTTTTGGGCTCCGCCCACTCCTTTTCTTCTTTCCGATTGGCTCTCTTGGATAGACATGCCCCGCACTGCCCTCACATACGAGCTTGATGATTCCATCCTACAGCGAAGCGGACACACTGAATTCTTCAGTCTTCAGTCTATGCAACATATGGTGATATTTTGTTGTTTGATTCCTTCATTTGTTCAGACTTTCTTTTATTGTGGATTGTGTTTGACAACAGCATTGTGAGCCGTTGGAATTTGTATTGAATTGAACTGCATTCAATGTTTCTTTTTGCTGAAGTGGAACTATGGTCATTTGTACTTCATTTGTATTTTGTTATTTTGAACCATCTTTTTTTGTTTATCTGTATCCAAAGTCTGTTACAGTTGCCCTGTGCGCAAGTTAACAAGTATCTAACTCAGACGAGAGCATTCTTAATCCAGAGATCTGTTCTGATGCTGCATAGATCAGTTCTTAATCCAGAGATCTGTTCTGATGCTGCATAGATCAGTTCTTAATCCAGAGATCTGTTCTGATGCTGCATAGATCAGTTCTTAATCCAGAGATCTGTTCTGATGCTGCATAGATCAGTTCTTAATCCAGAGATCTGTTCTGATGCTACGCAGTTAGTTTCCAGTGCTTTGATTAACTGTTCTAATGTTACAATGAGTATCTGTGCTGATGTAGCATATAGCTGTTCTATTATGTCAGAGCAACTTTGACAATAACCTGTTACTATCTTTCACAAGCACGTCACTGAATTGATGTCCCTCGAGGGTAAGGACACTTAGTGTGTGTCTGCACACACTTTTCATTACAGACCTTGTCCAGTGCCAACTGGAATCTGGAGTTAGCTAGAGATTTATTTCACGTACTCTCACATTCCCTCCCTCATCTCCACAAACCCAGATCACAGGCTCTGTAACTGCACACATACAGCAGATCTGTCTTAACACTCCATGTGTTTGAATTTGTCTTTTAACTTCCTTTAAGTATCACGTCAGCTCATGATGTTGGCCAGTGTGTTGCATGGGTGTTTTGTGAGGGAACATTTGGAAAGCAGTAGTTTGACTACATTATTGTTTTCTGAATAGTCATTTTATTGGTTGATTAAGCCTTATATTGTGATATTGTCATTGTAGAAAACATATTATGGACATCAGAGAGGAAAAGTATGAATCTGAATGTGCAATATAAATGTAACATGAGATATGTACAGTGAAACGCACAGTAAACATGAATGTCTCAAACCTGCTTCACTGTAACAGGAGACGCATTCAGTCAGTTTCACACTGTGCAGGTCCCTCATCATATGTTCAGTTCTGAATTCATTTTTGGCTTGGCGTGATTTAGGACATGTAAACCAAACAGTTACGCTTAGACTACCAACATCATATTGTGGACATTTGCAGATACAAGCAAGTGTCTTGTCTGTATAATTATTCCTATTTATTTATGTGAAAATGTACTGTAACTGTCAATTTTCAGCACTTTTTCAATGCAAATAGGTCAAAATGTTAGATTTTCTTCTGTACATTCTCTTGATTCATTTAGACACAGTTTTGATAGGTTGATGTGTAAAAACTCTCCAGCTGTTAATTCTTACATAAGACGCTCTTTACTAAAAACTATTTGCTTTATTTATGTTTGTTTCGTAAAGAAATTGAGGTCAAACATTACAGAATGGGAAGACTGTCTTCCTTTAGCTCGGTTGAGGATGTTGATTGCCTTTTTGTACCCAGTGGAAATTAAAGCAGTGTACAGGAATTTGTACTTTTGATCATTTCTTTCTGTCGTCACCATCAGGAGTGACTCCTCTCGTCTTAATAGCTGCTGTACACTTGCTTCACACAAGTTAATTCAAGCTTAACTTGTGCTTGAATTAAATCCTGCAGTGTTATTGGTTCCAGCCACAAGCAGCTAGCCAATCACACTGTTCGTCCAGAGAAAGCTCCACCTTATTTCCGCTGTGATTTTAGGGTTGTTATCTGACTGATGCATTGGACTGTTCTTGACTCGAGTGCTCTTCTGCCCACGCAAAACTTCAGGGTTGTGTTAGAGACACAAAAAGGATATTTGCCAGACTGATTATCTCTGGTTTTATTATCCACTCTGTAAATATGACTTGTGTCAGAAAATCAGTTAATTGCATTTAGCAGATGTACAGATGTAATACTTCCTCTAAATGTTTTTTCTTTGTACCTGACCAGGTCTGAGGTCTGTTTCCTCTGTGCGGGTGAAGTTACTGTCTTACGACCCGCAGGTCAAATCGCAAACTCTTATTTATTTGTAATTTGGCCTGTTATACAGAATAAATGTTTCATGACTCTACTGAGTAACTTTTTGGGTGTTATTTGTACTATCATACATCTGTAAAGAGTTTATAGACCATCTGCTTTGGTAAAGGAAATGTTTTAAAAAATTAAACGGAAAAGAAAGCTTGGTCCCTAAATAATGAAATTGGAAGGATCCCAAATGTATTCCTCTGCTTTATTTATCAGCTGGGGTATATCAGTCTGTTTCTTCTTAAAACGGGTTGTTTCTGTTAATAAACTATAATAAAACGACAGTCCAAATGGATGACATACCTGCTCTTCGGCAGCAGGTGTCAGTATGAAATAACTAATTCATTTGTACATTCAACCTGTTAAATACAAGGGCTGAGAAATGGCTGGATCACATATTGCTGTTTAGATATTTAAAACAATGTAGAAAAGTTATTGTAAGCTCATTATTTTTTTAAAAACGGTAAACGTACTTCTTCCGATATGATTACATGTGCGTATTTTAGCGAGCTGGCAAAACCAAAAGATGAAAATGAATCATTTTTCTGTGATAAATTACAGTTTTGTGTCAGAACTATTCTTCATGAAGTGATGCCTTTTGAAAAGGTTTTTCATATAAAACATGAGGACACTGTGACCTTGCGTGACTGACGTCAAAGTTTTTCATCTTTACTTTTTCATCAGTGCTTTCAGATCTCCAACATTTAGTTCTTTGCAAACTGCTGCTTCAAACTCAGCCATACAAGCCTAAAGTCAACTGAGTAAGTCCGTCCTCAGCACAAGTATC